>JACEFZ010017074.1:0-26114 GCA_014155875.1 Cepaea nemoralis | reverse complement strand
ACAAGTTTGGCTTTTAAAAAATTTCCTTGGTCATCTTCTCTAGTTCTGTGATTTTCAGTCGTAGTTTTTCATTTTTCAGAATCAACATTTCAGCTTCCTCTTCCAGATTACACAATTTTGATTTTCGTTTGTCCTTGGATTTTTTAAAACCAACCCTTTTCTCTTTTTTACTGACAACCTGGCTCTTTGGAACTGTCTTTTTAACATATGAATCGATGCTTGAACATACAGTTGTCTCTAGGGATAACAGAGTTGATCTTATTTTACTAACAATTCCTGTGCCTGGTTTTTGTACACATTCCGAAGTGGCATCCTTTTTATGATCTAGGTTAATTGTATTGCCAGGATGTAAGCTAACTACATTGTCAGGATGTAAACTAACTTCTTGGCCAGGATGTAAGTCTGGACTATATGTTGACGTCATTAGTAAAGAATCATACACTTGTTTTTCAAATAAGCTGGGGATAATTGGTTCACTGCAGACATCTTTTGCTGCTGTTCCTAGACTGTATACATCAGGCAATGCCGTCTGCTTGCTAGAAAATGATTCTGCCCCAAGTAATGAATAAATCATCTTGTCAAGTGATGTGTTGGCATTAAGAAGATTTATATCTGCATATTCATCAAAAGGCATGTTCTGTAGGAGGGAAATGAAAAAAATATCACATTAAAAAAAGAAAAATGGCATCATAAAAAATCATTCAAAGGGCATCAACATATTAAAATATTTAACTAATTTAAACAAAGATCAGCACATTAAAAAAACAAAAATATATGTATTGCTGAAAACAGTCTATGCTAGTCTTATCTCTTCATGTAACAGGTCCTTTACAGAACATCGCTGTCATCGTGGCCAGCCAGTTTCTTATTTTGCTATATCTAACGCAGCTTTATATGTCTTACGTCCATTTTCATGCTGGACAACTCCTGTCTCTTCTTCCAGGAATCTTGCCTTCCATTACTGTTATTTTCAAGACAATGCAATGTTTACTATGGTCTTCCATTACTGTTCTTTCCAAGACAATGCAATGTTTACTATGGCCTTCCATTACTGTTCTTTCCAAGACAATGCAATGTTTACTATGGCCTTCCATTACTGTTCTTTCCAAGACAATGCAATGTTTACTATGGCCTTCCATTACTGTTCTTTCCAAGACAATGCAATGTTTACTATGGCCTTCCATTACTGTTCTTTCCAAGACAATGCAATGTTTACTATGGCCTTCCATTACTGTTCTTTCCAAGACAATGCAATGTTTACTATAGCTGAAGCAGGAGTAGAAAATCCAGGTGCCAGATCACCATGGCGCCTGAAAATTTCTATCTGGCACCTGAATTTTCAATGTTTTTCTTAATGTACTTTGCCAAAATAAATATGCTGGCTCCTGGGATAAAAATGGGGTTGGCTCCTGGACTATGTTTAGTTTTGTCCACCTCTAGACCAAAGTATTTCAGTCTGTTTCTACCTCTATACCAAAGTATTTCAGTCTGTTTCTACCTCTAGACCAAAGTATTTCAGTCTGTTCCCACCTCTAGACCAAAGTATTTCAGTCTGTTTCCACCTCTATACCAAAGTATTTCAGTCTGTTTCCACCTCTAGACCAAAGTATTTCAGTCAGTTTCTACCTCTAGACCAAAGTATTTCAGTCGGTTTCCACCTCTAGACCAAAGTATTTCAGTTTGCAAGACATGATGCTGGTTATAAGCCAGTTTGTCCACCAGTACAAATAGATGATTTGACTATCTTCTGTAGTTTTTTTTCTTGTTTATTATGCTTCTATATTAATTTATTTATTATGCTTCTTTATTATTTATTTATTATGCTTCTTTATTATTTATTTATTATGCTTCTTTATTATTTATTTATTATGCTTCTTTATTACTTATTTATTCTTCTTCTTTATTTTTTACTTATTATTCTCCATAATTGTGTTCTGTAAAGCTGCATTACTTCATGTTATTTCATATTGTTTACATTCCCACAGTTATACCAAGGTTCCACTAATTTTATTCATTTTGTATTTTGGATCAGCTGCAATGTTTGTCAAGATGCTATAATGCGGTTTCTAAAACCTACAACTCATCTTAAGCTGAAAAGTCAGTGATGAAACGTTTTATTTCCTGACACATGACAAACAAGATGAATCACCACAAGTTTTGATTACTTCATGGCTGGTTGGTTTCACTGGTAAACTTATGGAAGATTGGAGTTCTAGCTGTAGATTTTCATGCACTGACATTTAGGCCACCTTTGTCTCTCAACCCAGCACCAATGTTGAAACTTTTCTCCCAACCCAGTACAAACATTGAGACTTTCCTACTACTACTACTACAACTGCTAGTACTATTACTACTGCTACTACAAATACTAAAACTTCTACAACAACCACTACTGCTACTACTAAAACTACTACCACTAAAAGTAAAGCTAATCCTACAGCAGATACTGCCACTGGGCTGGGAAGTGTTGGACTTTCACATATTCTAGGCCACAAAACATGTGGAGTGGCCAGTCCATCGCCCTTCTCTCTGAGACAATTCCCAGAAAACTCACACTTGTCCTGTTCCCAGCTGTATGAGGCTAAGTTGACCTTACAGCTGTACTGATGTGAACAAGAATCTGGACCACTGTCTTTTCAAGCAAAAGCTCTAACCACTAGACCACCTCTTACTACTACTGCTACTATTACTGCTGCCACTTCTACTACTACTATTACTGCTGCCACTTCTACTACTACTATTACTCCTACTACTTCTACTACTGCTATTACTTCTACTACTGCTATTACTTCTACTACTGCTATTACTTCTACAACTATTACTTCTACTACTGCTGCAACTATTACTTCTACTACTGCTGCAACTATTACTTCTACTACTGCTGCAACTATTACTTCTACTACTGCTGAAACTATTACTTCTACTACTGCTATTATTACTTCTACTATTACTATTACTCCTACTGCAGCTGCTACTACTACTAATTTTTCTATTGCTGCTGCTACTACTACTTCTACTATTACTTCTAGTACTGTAGCTACTACTACTATTCTACTACTACTACTGTTACTTCTACTGCTGCCGATATTACTACTACTACTACTACTATTACTGCTACTCTCAAATACTTTATGGGCAGTTTGATTGTGAAGAACCTCTGTCAGCTGTGATGTATTAAGATTTAATAGAAAGGAATGCAATAAAAATATGAGAATTTAAAAAAAAAATACACTGAAACCACCAGGAAATGCAATCAATACATGAGGAAGTTAAGATCATGTCACATGTACATTGATCTAGAAATAAAATTAATGACCTGAACAAATATGCAGATAAGTACACACAATTATATTTTAAAATTTGTTCACAGATTATTCCGCTTGAATACAACATTTCCTTGCTGATCTTTCACAACTTTGCCATCAAAGGCAAGTTGTAATTAACGACGCTTGATTTTCAAACAAAGTTCTTCATTTTGATCATTGTGATTAAAGACATGTTTTCTTGCATACCCCATTGTTTGTTAATAAATGCTATATTGCTTTTTCTGTAACATGCAACTCTTCTTTTGCTGAAGAATCATAATTACAAAACATGCTTCATCTTCTGACGTATGACAAACTAAACGAATCATCACAAGTTCTTTGATTACTTAATTTTTCACATAATCTTCATTTCCTCATGTTTTAATGAAATTTTCTGGTGGTTTAATTTGGATGTTAGGTGCCTTGAATAGATTAGAGTAAGAATCGCTAAGGCAAAGGTAGCCTTTTGTAAGATGGAAAACATACTGCCCAATAAAAATATGCCAACTGCAATGAGAAAAAGAGTATTGAAATGCTACATAGAACCTGTACTTTTGTCTGGATATGAAGTGTGAACAATGAATGAGCAGACAAGTTAAAAAACATCTGATGGCTGTAGAAATGTGGTTTCTGAGGAAAATGCAAAGAATACCACAGACAGGCAGAAAAAGCAATGAACAAGTCCTACATGAAGCGGATGAAAACCATCAACTGATTAGAGAAATTAGACGTAGACAGTCAACATTTCTTGGACACGTTAGGAAAAGACAAATTACAGAATTTTGCTACAACTGACAAGATTGATGGGAAAAGAACAAGGGGAATGCAGAGAAGTAAACATCTGGATGGCTTGACCACATGTGATGGTAGAGACAAGAACACAGAGTTGATCCACGACTTTGGTGATCGTATGAGACGGCGAAACATGACCGCCTACGCTTAATGGCATGGCACATGATGATGATGATGAATTTGGAAGAAGAGGCAGATGTCAACCAGCATGAAGATGGACACATGCCATTGTGGACACTGAGCATGAAGATGGACACATACCATTGTGGACACTGAGCATGAACACACACTAGGCAAGAGACCTGACAGAGGAGTGAGAACCTTTTTGGGGGCCTACAGTGAGACCAAAGGACCTGCTGTATGACCACGATGAGACCAAATGACCTGCTGTATGAACATTATGAGACCAAAGGACCTGCTGTATGACCACGATGAGACCAAAGGACCTGCTATATGATCACGATGAGACCAAAGGACCTGCTGTATGATCACGATGAGACCAGAGGACCTGCTGTATGATCACGATGAGACCAGAGGACCTGCTGTATGATCACGATGAGACCAGAGGACCTGCTGTATGATCACAATGAGACCAAAGGACCTGCTATATGATCACGATGAGACCAAAGGACCTGCTGTATGATCACGATGAGACCAAAGGACCTGCTGTATGATCACGATGAGACCAGAGGACCTGCTGTATGACCATGATGAGACCAGAGGACCTGCTGTATGACCATGATGAGACCAGAGGATCTGCTATATGATCACAATGAGACCAAAGGACCTGCTATATGACCATGATGAGACCAAAGGACCTGCTATATGATCACGATGAGACCAAAGGACCGGCTGTATGATCACGATGAGACCAGAGGACCTGCTGTATGACCATGATGAGACCAGAGGACCTGCTATATGATCACGATGAGACCAAAGGACCTGCTGTATGATCATGATGAGACCAAAGGACCTGCTATATGATCACGATGAGACCAAAGGACCTGCTGTATGACCATGATGAGACCAAAGGACCTGCTGTATGATCACAATGAGACCAAAGGATCTGCTGTATGACCACGATGAGACCAAAGGACCTGCTATATGACCACGATGAGACCAAAGGACCTGCTATATGACCATGATGAGACCAAAGGACCTGCTATATGATCACGATGATACCAAAGGACCTGCTATATGATCACGATGAGACCAAAGGACCTGCTGTATGATCACGATGAGACCAGAGGACCTGCTGTATGATCACGATGAGACCAGCTGTCTCTTATACACATGACCATGATGAGACCAGAGGGCCTGCTGTATGATCATGATGAGACCAGAGGACCTGCTGTATGACCATGATGAGACCAGAGGACCTGCTGTATGATCACGATGAGACCAAAGGACCTGCTGTATGATCACGATGAGACCAAAGGACCTGCTATATGATCACAATGAGACCAAAGGACCTGCTATATGACCACGATGAGACCAAAGGACCTGCTGTATGATCACAATGAGACCAAAGGACCTGCTATATGATCACGATGAGAAAAGAGGACCTGCTGTATGATCACGATGAGACCAGAGGACCTGCTGTATGATCACAATGAGACCAAAGGACCTGCTATATGATCACGATGAGACCAAAGGACCTGCTGTATGATCACGATGAGACCAGAGGACCTGCTGTATGACCATGATGAGACCAGAGGACCTGCTGTATGACCATGATGAGACCAGAAGACCTGCTATATGATCACGATGAGACCAAAGGACCTGCTATATGACCATGATGAGACCAAAGGACCTGCTATATGATCATGATGAGACCAAAGGACCTGCTGTATGATCACGATGAGACCAGAGGACCTGCTGTATGACCATGATGAGACCAGAGGACCTGCTATATGATCACGATGAGACCAAAGGACCTGCTATATGATCACGATGAGACCAAAGGACCTGCTATATGACCATGATGAGACCAAAGGACCTGCTGTATGATCACAATGAGACCAAAGGACCTGCTATATGATCACGATGAGACCAAAGGACCTGCTATATGATCACAATGAGACCAAAGGACCTGCTATATGATCACGATGAGATCAAAGGACCTGCTATATGATCGATGTTCGTCCATCATGAATGACGTTGACCATTCATTGACGATGACCATTCATTGCGCTACATCTTTGATTTGATGAGGAACGAATGACTTGCGCTTTGGTTTTGTATAGCGAGGAGGTGGTCGCGCAACACCCTCGTCCCCGCTCCCTCGTCTGTGTCCGTCTGGCTCCAGTGGCGAGCATGGCAAGACGACTGGAAGACGGACACAGATGCAGTGGACGTTAGGCTGCCACGGCCAGTTATCCCTGTTTATATCGGCCCTTCCGTCAATTCCTTTAATTTTCAGTTTTAAGACAAGCGTAGCGACAAGCAATGAGCGTATGATTACTTTTAGGATCAACACGATTTCCTTCACCGAAGACGGACTGACCGCCAGAGCAGACCACACACAAACATGAGGCGAGAAACTGCCCACAAAAGATGCTGCTTGTCTAAGTTGCGAGCAGATCTCCCGATTTACGGTTGAGCCTCTCCAGCGCAAATGTGCACATGGCGACTGACCGGACAGACATTCATGCACACGCAGCCGAGAGTAGCATCGCTAAAGCTGAGACAAGCATATGACTACATTCTTGAAACGCCTGCCTCGCTAAGTCACGTTGGCTGGGAAGATCCCATTTTGGTGTACCTCACACAGCCATCTGAGACAAGCATATGACTACTGGCAGGATCAACCAGATATCTATCGGACAGACGGACTATTCACGCACACGCAAGCCAAGAGTAGCATCGCTAAAGCGCGCCCTCCCGGTACAAGGTGATACATGCAAAACCACTGGACGCCTACCGACGAGCTTACAAGCTACGCCGGCAGGACTAACCGAAAAAAAAAGCTATACCAGCTTACTGACTGCAGGCCCACTACTCATCGAGAGAGAAGTGGGCGCTTATCGAGACTTTGTCGAACGGTCGTACAAATTTTGCTCTTTTGCCCGCTCAAACCACGACCCTGGCTGCACGATGCGGTTACATTCTTGAAACGCCTGCCTCGCTAACTCACGTTGGCTGGGAAGATCCCATTTTGGTGCACCTCACACAGCCATCCGAGACAACGAACGCTAGACGCGGAACTGATCTAGCGAACCAGACCAATGAGACCAAAGGACCTGCTATATGATCACGATGAGACCAAAGGACCTGCTATATGATCACAATGAGACCAAAGGACCTGCTGTATGACCATGATGAGACCAAAGGACCTGCTATATGATCACGATGAGACCAAAGGACCTGCTGTATGACCATGATGAGACCAGAGGGCCTGCTGTATGATCATGATGAGACCAGAGGACCTGCTGTATGACCATGATGAGACCAGAGGACCTGCTATATGATCATGATGAGACCAAAGGACCTGCTGTATGATCACGATGAGACCAAAGGACCTGCTATATGATCACGATAAGACCAAAGGACCTGCTATATGACCACGATGAGACCAAAGGACCTGCTGTATGATCACAATGAGACCAAAGGACCTGCTGTATGATCACAATGAGACCAAAGGACCTGCTATATGATCACGATGAGACCAGAGGACCTGCTGTATGATCACGATGAGACCAGAGGACCTGCTGTATGATCACAATGAGACCAAAGGACCTGCTATATGATCACGATGAGACCAAAGGACCTGCTGTATGATCACGATGAGACCAGAGGACCTGCTGTATGACCATGATGAGACCAGAGGACCTGCTGTATGACCATGATGAGACCAGAGGACCTGCTATATGATCACGATGAGACCAAAGGACCTGCTATATGACCATGATGAGACCAGAGGGCCTGCTGTATGATCATGATGAGACCAGAGGACCTGCTGTATGACCATGATGAGACCAGAGGACCTGCTATATCAGTGGTTCTCAACCGGTGGGGAATTCCCCCCCAGGGGGGAATTTGAGGGTTTCCAGGGGGGGAATGAAGACATTGTCAAATTAGCTTCAGGACCACACAAAACATGATCGGGATATTAAGCGTACTCGTAGCGTTAAATCCCCCGATTATTTCAAGATCGCGTTAATACAAGAACCGATTACTTGATATTGTTTTCCCTCCATAATATACGGTTCTTTTCCTTCTACCTAGCCTCTATGATTTAGGTTGCCGTATTTTACCAAAGATTTTATTTGTGGTAACTTACGTTTTTTTGTTATTGCTTCTCAGTTTTAAAGAGGTTTAGAGTACTTGTCGTGTTAAATTTTCCGATTATTTCAAGATCGCATTAAAACAGAAACCGATTAACGAGATCCCTCCATTGTTTACGAATCTACACGTCTCAGCTTTTCAAATTATTATTTTTGTGGAGGTAAGGAGACTGTCTTTTTAAGACGTAAGTTGACTATTTATATCCTATTTATAGGGCATTGCAGTCAATACCAGCATTTTACAGCTGCTGTTGATGTCTTGGCAAGTTTTATGTTCAGTGGTTTGCTATTGCTTTCTGAACGTTCGGCTCACATACTTTTCCATAAGAAACTGATGCAACGCGATCCGCTGGCGAATCTCACGCAGCTGTGTTTCGTACCTGGGTATATGGGATTATGAACAGCGTCCTTAACTCCTTCATCAGGGAGACTGGCATATATATATATATATATATATATATATATATATATATATATATATATATATATATATATATATATATATATAGCACCGTCTCCGTGGCCTAAAGGCTTGCCAGCGGTGACCGATTTAACAGCAGACCACATCGTGCTGGGGTTTTAGCGTGTTGGTATTGGAGCCGGTCGTTCAGAAATCAATGACAAACTACTGAACGTAAAACTTGCCCAGACATCAACAGCAGTAAAATGCTGGTATTGACAGCTATGTACTGTAAATAGGATATGCAATATAATTGTGTGTGTGTGTGTGTGTGTGTGTGTGTGTGTGTGTGTGTGTACGTATATATGTGCGTGTGGGTGTGTATACACGTCTGTGGGTGTTTATGTGTGTTGATCTTGATTTTATCGTTTTATATTTATAGAATCTGAAGCCCATGATGAGTGTCAAGAAACGAAAGTATGACCTGTCTTATTTGAATTATGGATTCACAAATATCGTCATCAACGGAGAAGAACGACCTCAGTGTGTTATTTGTAGTAAAAGTTTGTCAAATGATTCTATGAAACCGACACAGTTGAGGAATCATTTGTTGAATGTTCATCCTCAATACTAGGACAAGAACAAAACCTATTTTGAACGTCTTGGGAATGCTGTCAAAAGGATGAGACTCGATTTAACAGGGGTATTCCAAGAAACAAACCAAAAGGTTACTGAAGCTTCCTATGTCGTAGCACTGGAGATAGCGAAGCAGAAAAAAACCACATACAATCGGGGAATCTTTGATCAAACCTTGTTGTCTCAAGATGATGGAAATTGTGTTGGGAAATGAATCAGAGAAAAAACTTGCAGCGGTTTCACTATCAAACGACACTGTTCAAAGGAGGATCAGCGATATGGCTAATGACATCAAGGATCAAGTTGTGCAAGAGATCAAGTCTGCAGCATTTGGGCTATATTCAATTCAAATGGATGAATCGACTGATGTGGCATCGTGTTCTCAGTTGATAGTGTTTGCAAGGTATGTGCATTCAGGATAATTTAAAGAAGAACTTTTTTGTTCTCCTCTTGAAACAACTATCATGGCCTCTGATATTTTGGAAAAGGTTTCATCTTTCCTTGAATCAGAAAATCTTTTATGGGATAATATGTGTGGGTGCTGTACAGATGGAGCACCAGCTATGTTGGGGACCAAATCAGGATTTCAAGTTAGTGTGAAGAAACGTGCCCCAAAAGTGAAAGGCATTCATTGCATGATCCATTGTCAAGCACTGGCCTCCAAAACACTTCCAGCTCCTTTGGGGAAGGTTTTGGATCAAACCGTTCAGATAGTGAATTTTATCAAAGGAGCTCTCAACTCACGGCTTTTTAAGCAGTTATGCGTTGACATGGATGCAGGTCGCCATTTGCTTCTTTTCCACACAAATGTTCGATGGCTGTCAAGAGGAAATGTAACTGCGCGAGTATATGAGCTGAGAGACGAGCTCAAATTATTTTTTGAAGTTCAGGGTAAGATGGACTTTTTCGCCTGGCTGGATGATGAGGAATGGATCATGCGCCTTGCCTATTTAGTTGATATTTTTTAGCAGTTGAATAAACTCAATCTTCAGATGCAAGGAAGGAATACAAATATCATACAATTTGTGGATGCCTTGAGAGCTTTTATGAGCAAGCTGGAAAACTGGAAAAGAAAGGTCAATATGACAAATGTTGCAATGTTTGAGAAGCTGTCATCCGTTCTCGTTGTTGATGGTAAAGACCAAGTACTTCCACAATTTGCAAAAAACGAAATTTTGCAGCATTTGACAGCGCTTGAAAATGAATTTGAGCGATATTTTCCTGAACTTTGTGATGATGAGCTGGATTTGGTGCGAAACCCATTCAAATTATCAGTTGAAAAAGTTTCTGATGATTGTCAAGATAAATTTCTGGAGCTGAAAAATGATTCGGGGGCAAGGGATGTGTTCAGTGAGAAACCAATCACGGAATTTTGGCCTTTAATGTGCGGTTCATACCCAAAAGTGGCAGAAAAAGCAATCAGTGCATTTCTTCCATTTGCGTCAACATATCTTTGTGAGTCAGGCTTTTCAGCTCTGCTAGAAATTAAAACGAAACGACGCAACAGATTAGATGTTGAAAACGATCTCCGCTGTGCCCTTTCAAGCACTCCTCCGCGTATTTCAGAATTGCTGCGGGAAAAACAATCACAGTGTTCTCATTGATTACAATTTTCATTTATATTACGAACCTACAATATCCAGGTTTTGTAATGAGCGGTTTGTTTGATAAAGCACAATTTTCTGGCATCCTGGTGTCGTATATTAATCTACAATTCTTTGACGTTTTAACTGTTTGTTTATTGTAGTATGATTAATGTGGTGTTTTAATAAAATATTGCGAATGTAAAAATGCTTCTATTTAAGTTTTAATATCCATCAGCATATTCATTTGCTATTAACTGTAGAAAACTACACTATAAAATGTATCTTTACATGTGAAGGTTATGTACAACTATAGAAGAAAATAAGTATTTTCACTATTATAGGCATGTTATTTTTAATGCACCTTTGGAGGCTGACAATTTTGGAAAGTTGGAGGGGAGGGGGGGGGGGGGATGACGTTCTGAAAATATGGTGAAGGGGGGAACGGACCAAAAAAGGTTGAGAACCACTGTGCTATATGATCATGATGAGACCAAAGGACCTGCTGTATGATCATGATGAGACCAAAGGACCTGCTATATGATCACGATAAGACCAAAGGACCTGCTATATGACCACGATGAGACCAAAGGACCTGCTGTATGATCACAATGAGACCAAAGGACCTGCTGTATGATCACAATGAGACCAAAGGACCTGCTATATGATCACGATGAGACCAGAGGACCTGCTGTATGATCACGATGAGACCAGAGGACCTGCTGTATGATCACAATGAGACCAAAGGACCTGCTATATGATCACGATGAGACCAAAGGACCTGCTGTATGATCACGATGAGACCAGAGGACCTGCTGTATGACCATGATGAGACCAGAGGACCTGCTGTATGACCATGATGAGACAAGAGGACCTGCTATATGATCACGATGAGACCAAAGGACCTGCTATATGACCATGATGAGACCAAAGGACCTGCTATATGATCACGATGAGACCAAAGGACCTGCTGTATGATCACGATGAGACCAGAGGACCTGCTGTATGACCATGATGAGACCAGAGGACCTGCTATATGATCACGATGAGACCAAAGGACCTGCTATATGATCATGATGAGACCAAAGGACCTGCTATATGACCATGATGAGACCAAAGGACCTGCTATATGATCATGATGAGACCAAAGGACCTGCTGTATGATCACGATGAGACCAGAGGACCTGCTGTATGACCATGATGAGACCAGAGGACCTGCTATATGATCACGATGAGACCAAAGGACCTGCTATATGATCACGATGAGACCAAAGGACCTGCTATATGACCATGATGAGACCAAAGGACCTGCTGTATGATCACAATGAGACCAAAGGACCTGCTATATGATCACGATGAGACCAAAGGACCTGCTATATGATCACAATGAGACCAAAGGACCTGCTATATGATCACGATGAGATCAAAGGACCTGCTATATGATCGATGTTCGTCCATCATGAATGACGTTGACCATTCATTGACGATGACCATTCATTGCAGCTACATCTTTGATTTGATGAGGAACGAATGACTTGCGCTTTGGTTTTGTATAGCGAGGAGGTGGTCGCGCAACACCCTCGTCCCCGCTCCCTCGTCTGTGTCCGTCTGGCTCCAGTGGCGAGCATGGCAAGACGACTGGAAGACGGACACAGATGCAGTGGACGTTAGGCTGCCACGGCCAGTTATCCCTGTTTATATCGGCCCTTCCGTCAATTCCTTTAATTTTCAGTTTTAAGACAAGCGTAGCGACAAGCAATGAGCGTATGATTACTTTTAGGATCAACACGATTTCCTTCACCGAAGACGGACTGACCGCCAGAGCAGACCACACACAAACATGAGGCGAGAAACTGCCCACAAAAGATGCTGCTTGTCTAAGTTGCGAGCAGATCTCCCGATTTACGGTTGAGCCTCTCCAGCGCAAATGTGCACATGGCGACTGACCGGACAGACATTCATGCACACGCAAGCCGAGAGTAGCATCGCTAAAGCTGAGACAAGCATATGACTACATTCTTGAAACGCCTGCCTCGCTAAGTCACGTTGGCTGGGAAGATCCCATTTTGGTGTACCTCACACAGCCATCTGAGACAAGCATATGACTACTGGCAGGATCAACCAGATATCTATCGGACAGACGGACTATTCACGCACACGCAAGCCAAGAGTAGCATCGCTAAAGCGCGCCCTCCCGGTACAAGGTGATACATGCAAAACCACTGGACGCCTACCGACGAGCTTACAAGCTACGCCGGCAGGACTAACCGAAAAAAAAAGCTATACCAGCTTACTGACTGCAGGCCCACTACTCATCGAGAGAGAATGGGCGCTTATCGAGACTTTGTCGAACGGTCGTACAAATTTTGCTCTTTTGCCCGCTCAAACCACGACCCTGGCTGCACGATGCGGTTACATTCTTGAAACGCCTGCCTCGCTAACTCACGTTGGCTGGGAAGATCCCATTTTGGTGCACCTCACACAGCCATCCGAGACAACGAACGCTAGACGCGGAACTGATCTAGCGAACCAGACCAATGAGACCAAAGGACCTGCTATATGATCACGATGAGACCAAAGGACCTGCTATATGATCACAATGAGACCAAAGGACCTGCTGTATGACCATGATGAGACCAAAGGACCTGCTATATGATCACGATGAGACCAAAGGACCTGCTGTATGACCATGATGAGACCAGAGGGCCTGCTGTATGATCATGATGAGACCAGAGGACCTGCTGTATGACCATGATGAGACCAGAGGACCTGCTATATGATCATGATGAGACCAAAGGACCTGCTGTATGATCACGATGAGACCAAAGGACCTGCTATATGATCACGATAAGACCAAAGGACCTGCTATATGACCACGATGAGACCAAAGGACCTGCTGTATGATCACAATGAGACCAAAGGACCTGCTGTATGATCACAATGAGACCAAAGGACCTGCTATATGATCACGATGAGACCAGAGGACCTGCTGTATGATCACGATGAGACCAGAGGACCTGCTGTATGATCACAATGAGACCAAAGGACCTGCTATATGATCACGATGAGACCAAAGGACCTGCTGTATGATCACGATGAGACCAGAGGACCTGCTGTATGACCATGATGAGACCAGAGGACCTGCTGTATGACCATGATGAGACCAGAGGACCTGCTATATGATCACGATGAGACCAAAGGACCTGCTATATGACCATGATGAGACCAGAGGGCCTGCTGTATGATCATGATGAGACCAGAGGACCTGCTGTATGACCATGATGAGACCAGAGGACCTGCTATATGATCATGATGAGACCAAAGGACCTGCTGTATGATCACGATGAGACCAAAGGACCTGCTATATGATCACGATAAGACCAAAGGACCTGCTATATGACCACGATGAGACCAAAGGACCTGCTGTATGATCACAATGAGACCAAAGGACCTGCTGTATGATCACAATGAGACCAAAGGACCTGCTATATGATCACGATGAGACCAGAGGACCTGCTGTATGATCACGATGAGACCAGAGGACCTGCTGTATGATCACAATGAGACCAAAGGACCTGCTATATGATCACGATGAGACCAAAGGACCTGCTGTATGATCACGATGAGACCAGAGGACCTGCTGTATGACCATGATGAGACCAGAGGACCTGCTGTATGACCATGATGAGACAAGAGGACCTGCTATATGATCACGATGAGACCAAAGGACCTGCTATATGACCATGATGAGACCAAAGGACCTGCTATATGATCACGATGAGACCAAAGGACCTGCTGTATGATCACGATGAGACCAGAGGACCTGCTGTATGACCATGATGAGACCAGAGGACCTGCTATATGATCACGATGAGACCAAAGGACCTGCTATATGATCACGATGAGACCAAAGGACCTGCTATATGACCATGATGAGACCAAAGGACCTGCTGTATGATCACAATGAGACCAAAGGACCTGCTATATGATCACGATGAGACCAAAGGACCTGCTATATGATCACAATGAGACCAAAGGACCTGCTATATGATCACGATGAGATCAAAGGACCTGCTATATGATCGATGTTCGTCCATCATGAATGACGTTGACCATTCATTGACGATGACCATTCATTGCGCTACATCTTTGATTTGATGAGGAACGAATGACTTGCGCTTTGGTTTTGTATAGCGAGGAGGTGGTCGCGCAACACCCTCGTCCCCGCTCCCTCGTCTGTGTCCGTCTGGCTCCAGTGGCGAGCATGGCAAGACGACTGGAAGACGGACACAGATGCAGTGGACGTTAGGCTGCCACGGCCAGTTATCCCTGTTTATATCGGCCCTTCCGTCAATTCCTTTAATTTTCAGTTTTAAGACAAGCGTAGCGACAAGCAATGAGCGTATGATTACTTTTAGGGTCAACACGATTTCCTTCACCGAAGACGGACTGACCGCCAGAGCAGACCACACACAAACATGAGGCGAGAAACTGCCCACAAAAGATGCTGCTTGTCTAAGTTGCGAGCAGATCTCCCGATTTACGGTTGAGCCTCTCCAGCGCAAATGTGCACATGGCGACTGACCGGACAGACATTCATGAACACGCAGCCGAGAGTAGCATCGCTAAAGCGGAGACAAGCATATGACTACATTCTTGAAACGCCTGCCTCGCTAAGTCACGTTGGCTGGGAAGATCCCATTTTGGTGTACCTCACACAGCCATCTGAGACAAGCATATGACTACTGGCAGGATCAACCAGATATCTATCGGACAGACGGACTATTCACGCACACGCAAGCCAAGAGTAGCATCGCTAAAGCGCGCCCTCCCGGTACAAGGTGATACATGCAAAACCACTGGACGCCTACCGACGAGCTTACAAGCTACGCCAGCAGGACTAACCGAAAAAAAAAGCTATACCAGCTTACTGACTGCAGGCCCACTACTCATCGAGAGAGAATGGGCGCTTATCGAGACTGTCGAACGGTCGTACAAATTTTGCTCTTTTGCCCGCTCAAACCACGACCCTGGCTGCACGATGCGGTTACATTCTTGAAACGCCTGCCTCGCTAACTCACGTTGGCTGGGAAGATCCCATTTTGGTGCACCTCACACAGCCATCCGAGACAACGAACGCTAGACGCGGAACTGATCTAGCGAACCAGACCAATGAGACCAAAGGACCTGCTATATGATCACGATGAGACCAAAGGACCTGCTATATGATCACAATGAGACCAAAGGACCTGCTGTATGACCATGATGAGACCAAAGGACCTGCTATATGATCACGATGAGACCAAAGGACCTGCTGTATGACCATGATGAGACCAAAGGACCTGCTATATGATCACGATGAGACCAAAGGACCTGCTGTATGATCACAATGAGACCAAAGGACCTGCTGTATGACTTTTGTCAAGCGTTGTGGGGAATAGTTGACACTTCACTGCCTGATGGGTGGCATTGGATATTGCCATTCCAGTGTGACTGTATGAATAAAATTAGGTGGAACTGCGGTAAAGCTGTGAAAGTGTAAACAATATAAAATGACACAAAGTGGTGCAGCTTCACATAACAGAGTTACGACACATACAGAACGTTGCGGCGGTTAGCCTTCATCAGCAAACAAACACATTCACAAACACAACATACAGTCAAGGAGAACTCCTGTGACTACATTAGAAGGTGATGACAGGACGAGAGGAACAAATGCATGGAAAAATAGAAGCAATGAAGAGAAAATGAGAATTGAGAAAAATGTTAATTGAAAAGAATGTTAGTTGAAGAAAATGTTTAATAGAAAAACTGTTAATAGAGAAAAACACTGCATACTCACCTCACGTACGGATCTGAAATGACTACGAAACTCTCGGGTGTAGTTGTATACGGTGCTAGATGTTACGGTTCAGTGAGCACATAGAAAGAAGTGGGCGGGGTAGGAGGCGTGTAAAATTGACCAAGACCCCATTGTGTTATTTAAGGTCTGGGTGGACTGGTGTGCATGAACACGCGTACATGCATAGACACACTTCAACAGACAAAATGCTAGTGTATGTGGACATATGCACAGTATATGCAAGAAGAGAGAGAGAGAGAGAGAGAGAGAGAGAGAGAGAGAGAGAGAGAGGGAGAGAAGGAGAGAGAGAGGAGAGAGAGAGACCAAGAGAGACAAACAGAGAGAGAGAGAGAGAGAGAGGAGAGAGAGAGACAGACAGAGGAAAAGTGCCTGCGACATACCACATGGGGCATACTGTACCCTACGAAATAGTCAGTATGGTTGCTTGTCATACAACACACTTCAGGAGCCCCAAGCCCAGTCCTAGAGTTGTTGGGGCTGTGTAAGATCCAACCACTGGCAATGCACGTGAAGAAGGTATGCACAGAGAAGCCAGATGTAAGGGGAGAGAGAGAGGGAGAGAGAGTGAGAGAGTGAGCGAAAGGGAGGGAGAGAGGGGGAGAGAGAGAGGGGGAGAGAGAGAGGAAGAGAGAGATAGAGAGAGAGAGGGAGAGAGAGATAGAGAGAAAAGGAGAGAGAGAGGGGGAGAGGAAGAGAGAGAGGGAGAGAGAGAGAGGGGGTGAGAGAGAGAAAGGGGGAGGGCAAGAGAGAGATCAAGAGAGGGAGAGAGAGAGGGAGAGAGAGCGCGAGAGGGAGTGAGAGAGGAGGAGAGAGAGAGAGAGAGGGGAGAGCGACAGAGAGAGGGAGAGGGTGAAAGAGAGAGAGGGCAAGAGAGAGAGAGAGAGAGAGAGAGAGAAAGAGAGAGAGAGAGAGGAAAAGTGCCTGTGATTTACCACATGAGGCATGTGGGGCGCGTCAGTCTACGCGTACGACGTTTCCCTCGTACTGTACCCTATGAAATAGTCAGTATGGTTGATTGTTACACAGCACACTTCAGGAGCCACTCGCCCAGTGTTCGAGTTGTTGGGGCTGTGTGAGATCCAACCACTGGTAATACAAGTGAAGTAGGTAGGCACAGAGAAGCAAGATGTAGAGAGAGAGAGAGAGAGAGAGAGAGAGAGAGAGAGAGAGAGAGAGAGAGAGAGAGAGAGAGAGAGAGAGAGAGAGAGAGAGGTTGGAAAACTGCATGCGATATACCGCATGAGGAATGCGGAGTGGGTAGGTCTACAAATGCGAGGCTTCACTCATACTGTTCTCTATGGGATAGAGGCAGTAAGGTTAATTGCTGTACAACGAATTTGAGGATCAAATCACCCAGTGGTTGTGTTAAAATCAGACCACCGGCAATATAGTTGGAATATGTGGGTACAGAGAAGCCTGAGAGAGAGAGAGAGAGAGAGAGAGAGAGAGAGAGAGAGAGAGAGAGAGAGAGAGAGAGAGAGAGAGAGAGAGAGAGAGAGAGAGATTGGAAAAATAGACTGACGCGCCCCACATGCCTCATGTGGTATATCACAGGCACTTTTCCTCTCTCTCTCTCTCTCCTTACATCTTGCTTCTCTGTGCCTACCTACTTCACTTGTATTGCCAGTGGTTGGATCTTACACAGCCCCAACAACTCGAGCACTGGGCGAGGGGCTCCTGAAGTGTGTTGTATGACAAGCAACCATACTGACTATTTCGTAGGGTACAGTATGCCCCATGTGGTATGTCGCAGGCACTTTTCCTCTCTCTGTCTCTGTCTCTCTCGCCTTCTCTCCCTCTCTTCTTGCATATACTGTGCATATGTCCACATACACTAGCATTTTGTCTGTTGAAGTGTGTCTATGCATGTAAGCGTGTTCATGCACACCAGTCCACCCAGACCTTAAATAACACAATGGGGTCTTGGTCAATTTTACACGCCTCCTACCCCGCCCACTTCTTTTTATGTGCTCACTGAACCGTAACATCTAGCACCGTAAACAACTACACCCGAGAGTTTCGTAGTCATTTCAGATCCGTACGTGAGGTGAGTATGCAGTGTTTTTCTCTATTAACAGTTTTTCTATTAAACATTTTCTTCAACTAACATTCTATTCAATTAACATTTTTCTCAATTCTCATTTTCTCTTCATTGCTTCTATTTTTCCATGCATTTGTTCCTCTCGTCCTGTCATCACCTTCTAATGTAGTCACAGGAGTTCTCCTTGACTGTATGTTGTGTTTGTGAATGTGTTTGTTTGCTGATGAAGGCTAACCGCCGCAACGCTCTGTATGTGTCGTAACTCTGTTATGTAAAGCTGCACCACTTTGTGTCATTTTATATTGTTTACAGTGTGACTGTACAATGTCTTCGATGTCAATCAATTTTCTTCGTGGGCGTCCTCTTGCTCTCGTAGCAAACCTCTGATGCAGGGCCAGTGCTGATAGTTGATGGTGTTGCATTCTAATGAGATTGCCAAACTATCTGATCTTCTGCCTTTCAATATATGTGGCATAACATGTTGATAACATTAGTTGTTTGATGATATCAATTTTTACTTGGTCTCGGATAGTTAAGTTGGCAGTATTTTTCAACATCTCATCTTCGCAGATGGTGATTTTGAGTAAGTGCGATTAGGATAGCCGGCTTCCTGGCCTAGAGGTTAGCGACTTTTCTCCATAATCTCGAATACTCTCGTAAGTAACGTGACGATGGTGAGAATCAGCAGTGGTTCGAATCGCGTCTGTAACTTACAGGGTATGTGAGCCAGCCACTCAGAAAGCAATGGCAAAATACTGAGCGTAATCTTGCCAAGAAATCAACAATCAGCTGAAAGATGCTGATGTTGACAGCAATGTCCTGTAAAGGATATGAAGAAAAAAAATGTGATTAGGATAATGTCCAAAATAGACATTAATAGGGTTAATGTGAATATGCTTCTCATTATCTCTAATTTTCTGGACATAGGTATATTTGAATGTCTCAGTATAGGTGATAGTTGATATATAAGCGCGATTGCTTTTTGACATCTGGTTTCAATTTATATCTATTCTGTGATCATACTTGCAAGATAATAGAATTCTTTAACTTGTTTCAGGGGTGTGCTATTTATCAGAACAACTGAGTGTTAATTGTTATGATTTTAAATCTTATTACTTTTGTAACTATTTTAATAATATAAATAAGCAGGGATAGAAAATAGTGTGATACAATCGCCGTGGTGCCTGAATTATCAATTGTTTTCTTAGTAGGTATTTGCATGCACAAACAAAGCTGGCTTCAGAGAACAAGGGGCTGGCTCATGAATTATGTTTAGTTTTTTTCTATCTTTGTAAATAAAAATGCAAACGCTCCAGTGGCAAAACAAAAGTGTCAAACTGATCAGAAAAATAAACACACCTGATCCAACATCTTATCCAAGTTTAAAAATGCATCCAAGCTATCTGTGGCTGAGAGGTCTGTGATAATGTGCTCTTCCAAAGAATTCAGTGAACTTATCAAATGTGGTGGAAGGCTGTTAAATAGCTCCTCTGAAACATCGTTATTACTGCAGAGAAGTGAATCAAACAACGCTGAGTCTGCAAAATCGAGACCTGGCGAAAATGACGAAGCAGCTGGAGCATCCGAGTCCATGCTGGTGACATCTAGGATACCACCAGCGAAGCCTATAAATCATAGAAGATTGAGAGAAAGAACAGGGTTGCGTTAATGAAGAAACACAAATACAGGCACATTATGCTAAAGTTGTAATGATAAAATAGGCAGCCACATATTTCCCAAAGAGTTGTAAAAGTACAATGATGATTTCTTTCTAATACGTTGCTAGGGAATGTCCAAGATGGCAATTTTCCTGACACTGCTCATGTTTCAGAAAGTATTTATGAACCTCATGCAGCGAACTCGAGCATTCATTTGTAGTCAACTGGTCATTGTCAGATAGTTATGTTGTGACCTCAGACAGCCCCTCCCACTGTTGTTCCCTCTCAGCCGTAATTGCTTGCTGGCAACTTTAATGCTCATAGCACATGTATAAGTCACATTTTTGCACTCAGTCCTCTATAGCAGGAGTGGGGAAAATTTTGTTTTCTTGAAGAGCCATTTGGATATTTATAACATCATTCGCAGGTCACAGAAAGGCATACATGTCTGTCTGTACGCCTTGTCTATCGCATAATGGACAGTCCTTGCTTGTCCCTCAAGTTTTATGTTATTATGATCCACTTAATACAAATTATGTTTGTTATGGAAAAATAAAAGCTAGATTTATTGAATTTTGCATCCCGCATGTGGTTTCCTTGGCAGGGCCAGACCAAATGATTTCACAGGCTTTATACAGCCCATGGATGGCCTAGACCAGTGGTTCTCAACCGGTGGGGAATTCCCCCCCAGGGGGGAATTTCATGGTTTCCAGGGGGGGAATGAAGACCATTTCAAGATCGTGTTAATACAAGAACCGATTACTTGACATAGTTTTTCCCTTCATACTTTACAGTTATGTATGTCTCGTCCTTCTAAAATTCATTTTATAAAGTAAGTAAACCCACAAATCATGTTTTATGTGGATGTCTAGACTTGTTTTAGTATATGCTATTACATTTGCCTTCCACTTTTACGTATACTGTGTAGGGGTGAGGGGATTTTAGATAGGAAATATGAAAGGGGGGAGAATGACGTTCTGAAAATACGATGAAGGGGGGAACTGGGCCAAATGTTTGATAGGAAGGGGGGGGGGGGGGGGGGGGGGGGGGGGGGAAGAGAAGAGAATGGCGTTCTGAAAATATGGTGAAGGGGGGAATGGGCCAAAAAAGGTTGAGAACCACTGGCCTAGACGTTCTCCACACCTGCTCTATAGCATAGTCACATTCTATAGCATAGAGTGACAACACTCTATAGCAAAGAGTCACAACTCTATATAATATTTTTTTTGTCTTCTCATTTTCTGTTGTTCTAATACTGTCTTTGTGCCAATCGTGCCACATGTAATGATTTTCAATGGTGTACTGAGCAAATTGAAATACAGAATATGATCTCATTTGAAAATTTAATTTGTAATTAAATAGACGCTATTCTTAAAAAAACTATCTTGTTTTTACATCCCTTCAAAAGAAATTGTGTTAGTTGTTAGACACTGGAGGTAAGAATATGTGATCTGATGCAAACTGAATATTTAGCAAGAGACTGATCTTGACGAAGTTCTTTTTTTTCCCCATCCTAGCCTTCCCCTCTCTCTCCCGACCACCCCCACCACCAACTCTGTAGATCTCTTGTACTTATGCCTGTACAGGCTGCAGACCATAGCACAATTGATGTTGTCAGTCGGAAATATGGTACAGTTAAATATAGTTAGTTAGTTAGTCCTTCCTCTTGAGCCTAAGGCGGCGCATAGGGCAGAAGTCATGGCTCTCCATGTCTGGCGGTTCGCTGCTACCTGTTGTAGATCCTGGATGTTCACTTGGCCGTTGAATGAGCCTTCTCTGATGATGGTTCTACGCAGGGTCTCTCTTGGTCTTCCCCGTTTTCTTTTCCCTACTGGTGACCATAAGAGGGCTTGGTAGGGGAGTCTTGACTTGTCCATTCTGAGTACATGGCCAATGTAGTTCCAACGGCGTTTTCTTATAAAATTGGATACAATATCTTGCTTAGTCTCTTGTCTTATTTGCGTATTGGTTCTGAAATCTGTCCAGTGGAGGTTTAGAATTCTAAGACATTTGTTCTCAAAATTGTCTAATTTTAAGATTTCGTATGTTATTTCGAAGATTTTAAGTTTCGTATGTTTGCTGAGTGTCTTTGACTTCCAGATGTTTGACAGTTTATTGAAGGTACCAGATGCCAGTGTGATGCTCATTTCAAGACTTTAGGATAATGGTGGACATTGGTTGGCACGGTGAATGACTTTGCAACATTGCTTATAAAGACGAAAAAATAACTAGCTGTTAGGCTTTTACTGTGATCTCCAACAGAGGGTGTCAATTAATGTGCTGGTGTCTTGCCTTGGCAGGCTGAAAGGTCACCAAGAATCTTCTCTCTGTCTTCCTCTATAACTCCATATGTGTCAGTGGTTGTCTGTGTCAGAAGTTGTCTTTGTGTCAGATGTGAAGTTGTTTTTGTGTCAGTGGTTGTTTGTGTGAGAAGTTGTCTGTGTCATAAGTTGCCTTTGTGTCATAAGTTGTCTTTGTATCACACATTGTCTGTGTCTGAAGTCTGTAATCAGAAGCTGTCTGTGTGTCAGTGGTTGTCTGTGTCAGAAGCTGTCTGTGTCATAAGTTGTTTTTGTGTGAGAAGTCTGTGTCATAAGTTGTCTTTGTGTCAGAAGTTGCTGTGTCAGAAGTTGTCTTTATGTCAGTGGTTGTCTGTGTCAGAAGTTGGCTTTGTGTCACATATGAAGTTGTTTTTGTGTCAGTGGTTGTTTGTGTCAGATGTCTTTGTGTCATAAGTTGTCTTTGTGTCATAAGTTGTCTTTGCGTCAGATGTGAAGTTGTCTGTGTGTCAGTGGTTGTCTGTGTCAGAAGTCTGTGTCATAAGTTGTCTTTGTGACATAAGTTGTCGCTGTATCAAACATTATCTGTGTCTGAAGTCTGTGTCATAAGTTGTCTTTGTGTCATAAATTGTCTGTGTTATGTAAGTTGTCTCTATCAAAAGTTAGCTGCACGCCCTTTACATATCGTAATCAACTGCAGCATAGTTTGTGATTTTCCTTTCATCAGCATGCCATTGCTTTTTGGACAACCAAAGCTGACATTATTGTGAAATTCCATGCAAAGCAACCTTCTGCCAGATCTCCTGTGTGTGACTTCAAACCCTGTAAGTCAAGGTTGTGAAACTGTGTTCACTAACCCCAAGCCTCTGTCAAAACATCTACATTGCCCATACCTCTGTCAAAACATCTACATTGCCCATACCTCTGTCAAAACATCTACATTGTCCATACCTCTGTCAAAACATCTACATTGCCCATACCTCTGTCAAAACATCTACATTGCCCATACCTCTGTCAAAACATCTACATCTACAATGTTCATATTATCTGTCTAAGGTGCTGTCTGCACACAGTCTGTAAAGCCACATTCTGTGCATTCAGGACATTCTGTGCATTCACAGGATGTTTTGTTCGTTGCTTCTTTACTATTATTAATAGTAATACTAATACTAGACCAAAATTCAGTGTGTACATTATCAGTGTAGTCACTTGTGAAGCAACCAGGACTGCAAGAGCTGTGAAAAAAAAAGGGTAGACAGAAAAACCACTGCAAGAGATCCTCCTCCTGAAACGTCAAGCATTCTTTGCCCACATTGTCAAAGAACATTTCGAGCCAAAATAGGCCTTATCAGCCATCTCAGAACTCACGGCTCCATACTTTCAATCCTCCTGGATGAAATGAATGGTCATCATTTCTTGATGGATAAACACCATTACTAATTGTAATTATCCAGGATTCATTGTCATGTGTTATAAAAATTGGTTCTATGCATCACACAACACTGTATGTAGATGTACTGACTGTGCATGAATGATTTTCCCCTAGCTTCCAAAGGCAATGATTTATGCATAAGATCAGATATTTGTTTTATAAACTGCAGTTTTTGTTTGTCCCAGCACTTGGTTGCTAAGTCAGTGACTTCATTACAAGAAGAATGCCTTAAACCTGAATGGGTACTCTACAGGATTTATAAAGTGCCATTGCCAATAGCCCAAACCAAAACCAGAAGAAACTACAGTTCCTAAACTCAAGGTTTTCATCCAACTAACCTTCCAAGGGGATGACGTGTAATGCAACATCTACATGGCCGCCTCATCACAGCAGTCAGCCAAACATTCTGTGCTGCAACTCCAGTTATCAGGTACGGAACCACACCGATTCCCACCCCAGCAGTCAAAGAACCTGTAGCTTTGTACGCCAAATCCAATTGTATTTACCAATTTACATGCAGGTGCGAGTCCACCTACATTGGCAGAACAGAGTGGCAGTTACACAGCAGGGTTGTTGAACACATTACTAACTGGATCGACAAGATACTACACACAGGCGATGGTGGCCTAGGTAGGCAGACACACTGGAACACACCCGCTTCATCAATCACGATGCGTGTGCTCGACAGCAGTCATATGATTGAGAGAGACAGTGCCTTCCATGTGTTGTTCAACACAAAGTAGTCGCTTGTTAAAGTTTGCAGAAGCCATAATGATTAATCTACATAAGCCGGCCTTGTACAAGCAGAAAGACATGTTAGTCAGTTTAAAATTACCGTGGTAGACAATCAATATTACTGTGCGAACATGTGTATATTTCAGCTTGAAGAAGTTATCTAGTCATTTCACTTTATGTTGTGTGAATTCTGCAGTAAGTACCTGACGAGATGCAGCGAAATATGCCAGGCAATAAATCGTTTGTGTCTTCGTTATTCAAATTCACTTACGGGAAAACACTGTTTTGACCTTCC
This sequence comes from Cepaea nemoralis, assembly GCA_014155875.1. NCBI lineage: Eukaryota > Metazoa > Mollusca > Gastropoda > Stylommatophora > Helicidae > Cepaea > Cepaea nemoralis. The sequence goes on along the minus strand of JACEFZ010017074.1, from coordinate 809 downwards.
CTACATTAACAAGGTAATTTATGAAACTGAAATGACTTACCGAGGTCAAATAGGCCACAAATCTTCAGAGGCAAACGTAGGGAAAGGTGGTGCACTGCTGCACCCGCCGGTTTCATGGCTCGTCTCCATGACCAGGCGGTCAACAAACTCATCCAGGGACTGAGGGATCTGGTGCTGTGCCACACCGTAGCAGAAACTGCCCACTTCCAACGCCATGGTCAACGATTTAGCTAACTAAACACTTTTTAAAAATTTTTAGTACTCACTACTCAGCTTCAACACAATTGGTTGTATCCCAATATCTCTCTCTCTCTAACAATATTATTATTATTATATTATATATAATATATTGCATATAATAAACAGTGATCGGTTTTCTCTCTTCTCTTCGTAAGAAACCCTTTGGTTATTTAAATGTTGATGATAATATTAATATATTATTATTATTATTTATTGCTAGCCAAAAGTAAAAGTAAAAGAACAGTGAGAATCACATATTATTATTATTAATATATTATTATTAAATGTTATTATTATTATAATGTCTCTCTCAAAAATGGATAATGAAATCCTATTTCGTTGCCCTGTCTTGTGTCTTGCTGTCCCCTGTTAAGCCACCAAGGCTGAATTCCTTCACCCTGTCACTATCTGACACATTCGGAGGGAAATGTAAGAAAGAAACCCAGAGAGCAAACAACAACCAGGGTCCAGCAGACCTGACTGATGCAATATACCCCTGTGTTGCCTCTTGTGGGATATCCCTGTTTACTTAACAGTGATTGGTCGGTCACGGCAACGCTTGATCGGCG
>JACEFZ010017073.1:0-10482 GCA_014155875.1 Cepaea nemoralis | reverse complement strand
GGGTTTTTGCTCAAAGGAAAAATTAAAACCTAACATTTCATTTATTCCATTTATTGTATTGTATATGTTTTACATATCATGCCTTAATGTAGTCATTTTAGTGTTCTTCTGTCTTTGTGTGTTATTGTTTTAGTTTACTCATGAAGACTTGTTATCACAACTTTCTCAGTTACTTGAGATTGTGTTCTTGTGAAGATGAGTCTCTCCATGTTTTGTTTTTTTCTTTTATTTACAAAATGTTCACTGCTTAATCCTAATTAACCTCACTTCACTTTGTAATGTTTGAAATGAGCCACTCTTATTTGGTTGTCTTTAGATAATATATGTACGGCTAGTTTGAGCAAGTGCATATTGTGGTGTCTTGTTTAAATAGCATTCACCTTAGGCACATTAAACTGGTACAATTTGGAATGGAACCTCAGTTATGTTTCATTGTAATATGACCCCTGGAGGTCAGCATGGCTGAATGGATAAGAGTGATGTTCTTAATATCCGGGTTCAACCCCTACACCAGACAGTTGGACTGAAATGTTGACTTCTAGTCCTTGACTTAGACATGTAAATTACAAGTACCTCTGAAGTCAGAGTGAGTGCGAATGGTAATGGGGTAAGCTAATCCACATGCAAAAATCAGTCCAGTGCACTAGAAGCAGTAGCTCATATATGGACTACGCTTGAGTTCAAAACAAGCAAACAAGGGGGGGGGGGGGGGGGGATGTGACATGACCCTTGAGTAGAACCAGATCCCAAGAAATTTTCTGAAACATTGACTATAATTGACTATAAACAATGACTATAATTGACTATAAACAACATCATGGTTGATTTGATTTTTATGGCTGGTTTTTGAAAAAGGGTGATTTTCATTGCAACGGATTTATCCTAAGTTTTCCAGTGCTATCTCATAATCATTCTCGGAGAATCTTAGGACAGTGCACAAACTTCATAGCACCAGCAAATATCCAAATATCTGTTTACAAAACATGACACATGCTATAAATGTTCATTTGTGGGTAGTTTTCTAATTTTGAAATTTATTCTGGGTGGGGGGCCTATTCGACCGACTCTTTTCAACATCCAACTGCTGAAATGTTTTTAAACATGAGAATACTCACAGGCCCTCTTGAGGTTTTTTGCACTTGTGTCTGACATCTGATCAACTACCCCCAGGATCAGGGGAAGTATCTCATCATTTTCTTATTTTGCTGTAAATCCAAACAGTTCACACAATGAATCGACGTAGGTCTGCATGCACCAGAGGTGTGTGTCATAATCTCTAAGCTGTTGCACCCCCTTATTTATTATGACATACTGGAATGTTAACAAATCTGCATTTTCTGCAATCAACTCTTGTGTCAACATTTCTTGAAGGGTATGGTCAAACTGGCAAGTACGCCACTCGGGCTGGTTATGACGTGATTGCATCAGGATTAGGTGGCCTCATGTATATTACTGGACCAGCTGTAAGTTGACACTTCATATTCATCTACCCTGATTAAAAACATCCTGTAGCAGAATTAATTTATCTTCACTGTTTTCCACACAAATAATTCTAATATGTATAATTTCAGCTATGGCTTTGCTAATTTGAATGCATAGCTTTATGAATGATATACCGTCTTAAAGATAAATTAATGTGTCATTGAAATAGCTAAATAAATTGAGATATGTTTATAGTTTTGTAGATGTTACAGTTATTAAAAGATGACAAATGGGAACATTATTTTTTAAAATGGTATGAAATTGCCTACTTGCAGCCAGATTCATCCTAAACCTGTTTTTTGAATACTTTTATGGAAAAAGTCAGAAGTAAAAGACCCTTTATGCACACCTGCAGACACATTGAGTATATGGTGCTAGTCACATATTTGTATAGACCAATCCGTATTTAACAGGAGATGTGGTCAGTATCACTCAATTCACCTTTACGCCCCAAGACATTTTCTGGTACCCATTTTAGGCTGCAGTAAACCAAGGAGCCCAGGTCATTGTTTAAAACATCCCTACCTAAATGGAGGCTTGAACACATGACCACTGTTCCAGCAGGCAAACATTGCCAGCCTCTTAGCTACCATAAATGGATACCAGATATATTTCTGTGAAGGAACAGTGGCAAGGAAGGGACATTACTCACTGCACCTTTTAGTGCTGTAACTTAGTGAATGTAAGAGGCTTGTGACAGTGGCATGTGGTTACCACTATCTGTTATATTTCAGCTACTCTTGCCATTAATTTTGATGTTTTTAAAGCATGAAGTCAAAGTAAGCATGCTGTTTAACTGCGCATAGATGACTTCTTAGGGCTGTGTGACTGCTTGTTATCCAAATTCTCATACTGTTTTTTTAAAATACTTTTCCAGAAGCTTTATTTTAAGCATCATATGACTTTGTGGTTGATATCCACCTCATGAAATGGTGGGCCGATGTTGTTTGTCCATCAAGAATGATGATGACCATTCATTTCATCCAGTGGGGTTGAAGGTGTGGAGCCGTGGGTTCTAAGATGGCTGATAAGGCCTATTTTGGCTCGAAATGTTCTTTGACAATGTGGACAAAGAATGCTTGACGTCTCTGGAGGAGGATTTCCTGCAGTGGTTTTTCTGTCCTGCCTTTTCTTCACAGCTCTTGCAGTCCTGGTTGCCTCACATATAACTGCACCTTTGCGCAATGATGCACGCCACGAATTTCGGTCTCTGGCTGCAGCCTCCCAGGTGTCATGATGAATTCCAAAAGCATTCAGTGAAATTTTCAGAGTGTCTTTAAAACGTTTCCTCTGGCCACCTTGGGAGCGTTTACCACAACGCAGTTCGCTGTAAAAAATTCGTTTAGGGAGCCTGTGATCTGGCATGCGAGTCAAGTGACCAGCCCAGCGAATCTGATTCTTCATCAGTAGAGTGTGGATACTGGGTATGGATGCTCTTTCTAGGACTTCAGTGTCTGGAATCTTGTCTTGCCATTTAATCTTCAGTAGCTTCCTTAGGCAGACTGTGTGGAAGTGGTTTAATTTCCTAGCGTGTCGCTGATAAACAGTCCAGGTTTCACAAGCATATAGCAGTGTGGATAATACAACTGCTTTGTAGACTTTTAGCTTTGTTTGCAGGCTTATTCCAGTTCTGTCCCATACATTCTTGTACAGTCTGCCAAAGGCTGCACTGGCCTTGGAGATTCTTGCATTCACTTCGTCATCGATTGTGGCAGCTTGTGACACGGTGCTGCCAAGATAGGTAAATTTGTCCACAACACTTAGTCTATGATCATTCACTTTGATATTCGGCACAGTGTGATTATTCCCTGGAGCTGGCTGGTACATAACTACAGTCTTCTCCAAGTTGATATTGAGCCCAAAGTTGGCACAGGCATGTGAGAAAGCTGAAACATTATGTTGCATGTCTGCCTCTGAGTTGGCGTATAGAGCGCAATCATCAGCAAACAGGAGCTCTCTGACGGTGCCAGCTGTTAATTTTGGTTTTAGCTTACAGCCTTCTGAGATTGAATAACTTTCCATCCATACGGTAGTTGATGTCTATTCCAATGTCGTCGTTCTCGAAGGCATTCATCAACATGGCTGAAAACATGAGGCTGAACAGTGTTGGTGCCAGGACACATCCTTGCTTTACTCCATTGGTGACAGGAAAGGGTTCAGACAGCTCACCATTTTCCTGTACTCTTGCCTGCATGCCGTCATGAAATAGCCGCACTATTTGGACAAACTTTCGTGGACAGCCATATTTTGCCATAATCTTCCACAGTCCTTCTCTGCTGACTGTATCAAAAGCCTTGGTAAGGTCAATGAAAGTGGAGAACATTTCGCAGTTCTGTTCCTGACATTTCTCTTGCAGCTGCCTTGCAGCGAAAATCATGTCAACAGTTCCACGTTCTTTTCTGAAGCCACATTGACTCTCAGGAAGAAGACCTTGATCGAGATGGGCTGTGAGGCGATTGAGAAGAATTCTGGCGAGTCTCTTCCCTGCAATTGAAAGCAAGGAGATGCCTCGGTGGTTGTCACAGGATTGGCAGTTTCCTTTACGTTTGTAAAGGTGGACTATTGACGCGTCCTTAAAATCTTGTGGCATGGTCTCGTTCATCCATATGTTTGTGAAGACTCGGTGAAGCTGCTCTGTTAGGACCGGCCCACCTGCCTTGTATATCTCTGCTGGGATGGAGTCAGGACCAGGTGCCTTGCCGCTGGAGAGTTGCTGGATGGCTTTGTTTATTTCCACTATGGTTGGCAGGTCATCAAGAGTCTCATTGGTGGGAACTTGAGGAAGGCAATTGATGGTTTCATCATCGAAGAAGGAAGTTGCATTTAAGATTTTGCTGAAATGCTCTGCCCAGCGTTGGAGGATTTCTTTCTTATCGGTGACCAATGTTCCCCCATCTGCACTGAGGAGGGGAACTATGCCTGGTGATGAAGGACCATAGGACCGCTTTCAGTGAGTCGTAGAAGTTTTTCATATCGTGTCTGTCAGCAAAGCCCTGAATTTCATCAGCTTTGCTGCTCAGCCAGGAGTCCCGCATGTGCCGAAGTTTCTGCTGCACTACTCTCTGAATGTTCTTGAAAGCATCTTTTTTTGATGTTGACTTTGGGTCATTCAATGTGCCTTGAGGAGAAGATGTTTCTCGGCCAGCAATTGGTTGATGTCTTCGGAATTTTCATCAAACCAGTCTTTATGCTTTCGGGGGGCTGGGACCCAGGATTTCCATAGCAGTGTTGTAAATCGTGTCCTTTAGGGCTCTCCATTCTGTTTCTGTATCCTGTTTTGCTTCAGCATTGGGCTTGAGGCGGTCTTCCAGCATATTTTCAAACGACTGCTGCATTTTCTTGCTGTTTAGGCGGGTGACATTTAGCTTTGTTTGCATTTTTGCCCCTTGAGGACGCCGTGGTGGCCTGATGTGGATGTTCATTTTCGAGACAATGAGACGATGGTCTGTCCAACATTCGGCACCACACATGGATTTTGTCACTCGAACGTCTTGTCTGTCACTCCTCCTGACGATTACATAGTCAATGAGGTGCCAGTGTTTCGAGCGAGGGTGCATCCACGATGTCCTATTTCTCATGGGGAGACGGAAAATTGTGTTCGTAATCAGGAGATCATGTTCGGCACATGTCTGAAGGAGGCGGAGTCCATTGGTATTACAATTTCCGACTCCATGCTTTCCAATAATGCCACTCCAAGAGGTGGTGTCCGTGCCTACTCTGGCATTGAAATCCCCAAGGAGTATAAGTTTGTCTCCTTTGGGAACAGATGTTATACATTGTGCAGGTCCTCATAGAACTTATTCTTGACATCATCTTCGTTGGTCATAGTTGGTGCGTAGACACTCACAATGGTTGCGTGCTTCCTTCCATTCAGCAGAGGCAACTTCATGGTCATGAGCCTGTCGTTTACAGTCTTTGGAAATCCAGCTAATTTGCCGACCAGGGCCGACTTAATGGCAAATCCCACACCGGATTGGCGTCTTTCCTCGCTTTTCCTTCCACTCCAGAAAAATGTGTAGCCGGCACCAATTTCACAGATTTGGCCTTCTTCTGCAAGTCGTGTCTCGCTCAAGGCTGCAATGTCGATGTTGTACCTGCCCAGCTCTCTCCCAATCAGTGCTGTTCGTCTCTCTGGACCTGACGCACCGTCTCTGTCAAGTAGGGTGCGTACATTCCAAGTTCCAATTGTTAAGGGAATATGGTTTACTCTTTTAGCTTTGCTTGTTTTATCTTTCTTTGTATGTCGACCGCAGTTTAGGGTACCCACCAACCGCGGCTAGCTGGTTAGGTAGTGATGAAGCAGACAATGTTTAGGGCACCTTTTCTAGCCCCTTCCTCATGCTATGGAGGTGAGCAGTGTGTTCCTATAGAGGGCTGCTCAGTCGCTCAGGGGGCTGCCGAATCCCACTGCTGCTCCGGTCAGTAGAAGACGACCATATGGCCTGAGCCGCCTGTGTGCAGGTCTGCGACTACGGCTGCCAGCGTACCCACGCCTGCCGCTTTGCCGCTCGCCCATCGCCACAGGGCTTGAAGGTGATATGTGACGTTGGATGAAGAATGACTTGCGCGATGACTTGGATTAAAGTGAGGAAGAGTTGCGCAATTCGTCGACCTCACTCTCTCGCCTGAGTCCATCTGAGTCCAGTGGCAAGACAAGTCGAGACGATTGGAGACGAATACAGGTGCAGTGGATGACCAGGGCGCTCTACGTGCCTTGCCGTGCTCATTACGTTCCACAACGCTTTGCAGGTAAACGCCGTCTTGCCCGTTGAATCAGGAATGATTTCTTCCGCGCAGTCTGCCGAATCCTGTCTTCACATGCTGGGTAGGCATACCCTAGTTTACCTCTTGGTTTGACACCAAATCGGATACCCATGCCTGGTTTAGCCAGCCTCTCACAGCTGTTGCCCGGGGGGTGGCCGCTGTCGCATGCTGACAGCTACTAGGAGCCACAGGCACGAGCTGGGTGTCAGACTTGGACCAGTGGGGGATGGGTCCTGAAAGGACATGAGAGCCATCCTTACCAAAGGTGCTACCAATGCCTGACACCCCGTACCCCCCAACGGTGGGTCGATGGCAATAACATGGATAGCAGGCAATATTCTGGAAGTTATATTTGCCTGCATTATACAGACCACATTACCCGTTGAGTTGTGTTTGCTTATACAAATATGGGTCTAACACTATATCTAAAAATATGTCATAATAATATGGAAATCAGATGTTTTACCATTTCTTTTATTTTTAAACATGCCTAGTTCAGGTTCATTTTATATTGTTACTATTATTTGCTTCTCCTTTGAACCTCTGTAACACATAGGTGTCTATGTCAATGTAACTTTGTGTAATACTGGGTGTGTTGTAATGATGAACCTTTGGGATGTGTCAAATAAGGATGGAGAACCCTGCAAGGTTGGTGTGGCTATAACAGACCTTTCCACTGGACTGTATGCTGTAGGTTCCATTCTTGCATCTATTTTGTCCAGGCAGAAATCAGGCAGGGGTCAGCACATAGACTGCAATCTGCTGTCAACGAATGTGAGTAATCATGGAGATGTAGTTAGTCATATATGTAGTATTGGTATTTAATGTATACAAAGTTTAAAGTCAGTTGCATATCCTTTACAGGATGTCGCAGTCAACCCCAGCATTATTTTGCTGCTTGTGATCTCTTGGCAAGTTTACTGTTCAGTAGTTTGCCATTGCTTTCTGAACGACCTGACACACGTGCCATTTTGTAAAAGAACTAACGCAAGGCGGTCTGCTGTCAAATCAGTCAGCAGCTGTGTCTTCGAACACAGTATGCAGGCTTACAAACTGCGTCCGTAACACTTCGCCACAGAGCTGAGTGTATGCAAACTACTTTAAAATATTGCATTTTTCTTTTACAAGTTTTTTGATTATCCTGAGTAACAATGTCTCTCCACGACTCTATTCTCTGGTACAGTTCATTTAGTTGTGCACTGATAACTTTGCAGTCCTGATCCCAGACTATTAACACTTTTTTTTTTCTTTGTAGTTTCCTCTATACCAGGCAATGGCAACCCATAGCATGCATGCCTATTGTGGCACGTGAAGCTATTTTCAATGGCATGCTGAGCTAATTAAAGTACAGTACATGATCTCATTTAAAAAATGAATTATTAATTAGATAGAAACATTTAATTCCATTCAAGCTATTCCTGTTTTTAAATCTCTTCAGAGCAAAGTTTGACATTAGAGGTAAGAATGTCTGATTTGATGCTAACTGAATGAGTATGGAGAAACAATTACTGACCATGACAAAGTTTCTGCCCTATCCCTCCTCTCTCCTCTACCCATCCCACCATCAACTCTGTATGTAGTTTTCTTGGCTGTCGCACACCTGCTCCTGGTCAATCTGTTGACCATAGCATGAAAGTTGGTGTTGTTATGCAATACAATGCCATTACAATAACTTTAAAAAAGGGAGAAAAAAAACGTGAAAAATGCTTGTTTTAAAACGTTCAGCCAAAAAAACATGGAATAGACTACGATGGACATAGGTTGGCACCCTGAATGACTCATCTTCAGCACAACACTGCAAAAAGGTTGCTGACACCTGCTCTCTACCATTTTCTTTTAACTGCATCCTGTAATATCAGGTGTTGCAGCCTAGGTAAATAAAAATAATACCAAAGAAAAATAATATTTTAACTAAATAAGCTACTGCAAGAGCTGTACATTCGATGATTCTTCAATACTAGAGGGACAGCACCGACTGTGCTGTATACTACCACTTCTTTCTCTCTGCTGTTCCCATTTCTTGGTAGCTTTCAAGTGTATTCAATCTTTCATTATTGTCATTGTATGGTCGAGGGCAATTTATTGTTTTCTTTCGGTGACTATTTTCTTTGGTTTGTTTCAGGACATCTTAATGTTGACTGTCCGTTTTTGAATATGAAAACTCAGCGACTATTTCACTAATATAGATGCTGTACATTGCTGGCCTATGTAATTACAGTGAAATTAATTAATGTTACTTCGTTTACAGAGTCTCTCTTTGTATCTTCAGGCTCACCCACTCATCATCATCATCATCATCATCATCATCATCATCATCATCATGTGCCCTGCCAAATGGCTGTAGGTGTTCATGTGTCTCCAGAGATGTTGGTTCCTGTTGTTACAGATCATGTTATTCCTCCATGCCACCACCAGAAGCTATCCAGCATCACTTATCTTTGTCTGCCTCTACCTCTTCTACCCCTGATCTTTCCAGTTGTATATTTTCCATTGTTTTCCTCCTCATTACCTGACTAAGAAACATTTGTTTGGCTCTTTTTTATAGTTGTATATAATATTATACTTTCATTATCCTCTTCTATACCATTGTTGTTAGTTATTCTGGCAGTTGTTGCGTAATTCATTGTAAAAGTCAAGTTTCTAGGATATGAAAGCAAAATAATTATTTTCACATTTGTGAATCTCATGTGCATTATTTGTACATCTATTAAATAATAGTTAATTTGCCTGTCATGTTTGAAAGGTGGCTTCATTGGTGAATGTGGCTTCAAATTATTTGAATGCTGGCCAGGAAGGGAAAAGATATGGAACAGCTCATGCTAGCATTGTACCCTATCAGGTATGTAAAATGTGAAGTATTTTTAAATAGAATTTCATAATGTAATACAATGCAGTAGTAGTGAATGAAGTAGTTGTAGTGGTTTGTGCATTCACCTACTGGCACAGTGGCCCTGGATTACTCATATATGTTACAAGCCAGTCAGTTTGCAAAAATATGGACCTAGCACCATATCCTCAGTATACCTTTAAGGAAAAAAAAGATCAGTTGCATGTCCTTTACAGCATTTTTGGGCTATTTGTGATTTACTAGTAAATGTTACATTCTGCAGTTTCAGTATGACATATTGTCATGTAATTAACCAAATTCTAGCCAGTCTGTATTTGCTGTGTTGAAGATAACCTTCTTCAGAGATCAGTGTATATGATATGTGTCTATTCTGGTACGGGTCGAGAATCATGATCTGGTGACATCCCAATATGTCTCTTCACATAATGTGAAGTTCCAGTATTGGTCTTGAACACTCTGCTAGTTTTTGAGCTTGGAGAGGTGCAGGACAGCTCGCCAACACATTTCCTGTGGTGAAGGTACTTCAGGAGGTAGTTGAGAGGCAAGTCTTTACATCAATCTCTCGGTGATAGATGCAAGCCCTTTTCAGGGCTCAGATGACCTGGAAGCCAATGCATGGAACTTAAAAGTTAAAACTCAGTCTTCCAAAGGATGTACAAACCAGCTGATTCAAACATTACTATTTGAAAAATTGTTTTAAGTGATTCAAACAAATTTGCTGACCATTTTCAGTGTTTTTTTCCCCCCACAATATCGTTATTTGTGTTCACAGAGACTTAGATTTATCATTTACTAAAGCTTTAGTATTTTATCTTTGCTTTGTGATTCTCATGTAATATTTTCTATGACATTTAATGTTAAATCTAAATTTTCATTTTATTCCAGGCTTTTGAAGCTTCAGATGGCTACTTTGTAGTTGGTGCTGGAAACGACACACAGTTTAAGGTTATAACAAAGGCAAGTGGACAGAAAGGGAGACTTCATTCGCAATCGAATTGCGAATAATACTGAGCTTTATTTACAATTGATTTGCGGAAATTAACAAACATGTCACAGCGTCCGCTCACCAGTCAATTTTAATTAGGTGATTATGCTAGTTGCGATATGCTGATTCAAGGGCGATATTTTATTTGGCAAATAAAATTGACATTAAACAAAGACATCTATTGAATCCATAGATTCCGACACTCGATCACTCCATCGCTGCGCCCCCCCCCCCCCCCCCCCCCCCCCCCCGGCAGCTTCCACTGTTCCATAGAGTACACTTTATTAACAAGCTTCGAGTTTCTCAGTTCTGTATTTTAGTTCGTAATGTTTAATAATTTTTATTATATCACCTAATTAATTTCTGAAAAATGAAAAAACAAAACCCCAAAAATTGGGTTTCC
>JACEFZ010017072.1:0-25000 GCA_014155875.1 Cepaea nemoralis | reverse complement strand
CCTCCTGTGATCCAATTTTTCGCAGAATATCCTTAGGTAGTTTATAATCATGACAGCATTTGCCATATCTTTTCATTCCATATCTAATAGTCAAAACAGCTGTCAAACTCTTGATGCTCAGTCTGTTCCGCAATTTTGATTTTATAACTCCCATCTGACTGAAAATACGCTCCACGTCCGCATTAGAATGAGGTAAAATGAGCACAGTTAAAGCTAAATCTGTAAGATCTTGGAAAGGATTTTCACCGGTGGCATCCCTGTATGAGGCTATTTCTGCCCACAGTCCAAGTGTGTCAGAGGTCTGTGTCCACTGCATATGATGAAGTTTTCTCCACTGGAAATCGATGCGGGTGAGAGTAGCTGCATCTTCTACAAACATTTTAGCAAGATCCAATATACAGGGCTTCATTGGCTGTAGACATTCACTTCCACTAAGACATGACATGGACTGCAACACTCGAACGTTATCGGGTGTACGTAAACGCAGCTGTGTCAATAGCTCTATTAAAAACTGGATGCACCTTCCACGAATTAATTTCTCATCGGGAAACTTGTAGTCTGCTATTTCTTTCTCAACCTCATAACCTAGATTGGGATTAGGATCTAACTAATCTTGAATAGCATCACTTTCTGTTTTATTTACCCCAGGAATAGCAATCTTTGAACTGATAGAATCAATGAGCTGGACAAGATCGCTGAGTAGTTTTGTTGGATCCTGTATATCTGCTTCGAATTTCTTATTCACACTTTGAACTTCTCCGAGAATATGCTTGAGAAATATGAGATACACATAGTTTTTCATGTCGCTAAACATAGAATGTAGAAGTTCTGCTGTATAACAGCGCTCGTTGAGTCTTGCTACATCAAAATGAGTTCTGAGCTCGACCCACTGCTGCAATATTCTGACAATGGCAGATTGAATGGACATCCATCGTGTCTGGCTTAATTGAACAATCTTCAGCGGATGTTGTCCATCATTTATTGAAGCAAAAAGCTCCCTGTACTTTGCTTGACGAAGACTTGAGTGAGAAAACCAGTTATATGTTTCTCTAATCATGAACTCTATGTTCCTGGGCAGACAAGCAGCTGCAGCCTGTGACACTGCCAGCTGAAGGGAATGACATACACACCTAATTAGTACCAGATGAGGAACTTCGGATTTTAATTTTGTATATACTCCATTGTTTACACCTGTCATGACAGACGCATTGTCAGTGCCGAGTGCAACTAGTCTTTGCAACTCAAGTCCATTCTTGTTTAAACAATCTTTTAACGCATTGCATATTGCCTGTGCGTTGCAGTCACTCAGTTCAACTAAATCTAAGTAAGTAACCACAAACTGCTTTCTTGTCTCTGAATAGTACCTAATAGCTACTCCAAGTAGCTTAGTTTCAGAAATGTCATTGCTCTCATCAATCAATAAGCTGTATTTACTTTTGCCAATATCAGCTGTCAAGTCTGTTGTGAAATATGGTGCAAGTACATTTGAAATAACTGCTCTGCACTTAGTTCTCCTAAGCTTAAAGTTCTTGCAACCTTTGCTGTCACCAAAGTGTACCTTGCAGAGTTCACTTAAATGGTCAACAACGCGAAGCGAACAATGGCCAGCTATGAACAAAGACATGCATCCTTCTGTTTCTTTGACATCATCTTTCAGTTTGTCAAATGCAATTGTTGTTTGCCTTTGTGTACTGAATGGTTGTTCGACTTTCTGATGTTTCGTTGTATTCTTGTGCCTCTCAATATCATGTAACCTGGCTGCAATTGAACATTTGCAATATTTGCAAAAACACTTAGTATTATCCCATTCTACTTTTAACAACCATTTTTGAAATCTCGTGTCACTGAGCCACTGTTCTCTGAAATGTTGACAATATTTCTTGCTCATGGTGAAACACAAATAAGCTTAAATGAAAGGATAATGTAGACACCACAAATTATGAACTCGATTACAAGCTAATGTATTGACGTTTGGACTTGTCTGCAAGATGGCGTTCGCTTTCAGCTAAATCGTATTAAAGGGAGTTAAATTAGTTGAATATTGCGTGGTAACGTACTAAGACTGTTTTATTCCCTCGCTTCAGTTCAAATTCGGCTTTTTAGTGTTCCTAAAATGATTTTTTAAGTAATTTTTACCCACCCCAAAAAGCACCCAAAAAATTTTGTGAAGCACCAAATTAGTGCGGCCGCGCTAAAAGCAACATTTTCGCACTAAATTACTTGAAAAAGCACTAAATTTAGTGCGAAAAGCACTAAAATGGCAACACTGCTGATTCTTCCGAAGTCGGAGAGTATCTGTCTGCACGGTTAGGAACCACCAGTCTGCACACCAATAAGCCAGATATGGGACAACGGATACTTACGCAAACCGCAGGTCCTGTATGACATCACACTGATGTTGGACAACAGGATGTTTTCATCCGACATACAGGACTTCGCGTTGGAGCTCAAGCCAACGAACACAAGCAAGCAAGTTTGGCATCCGTTCTGGTATAGTCGATAGAGCACACAGAAGCTCACGGACAGTACTCTGTGGTTACTTCTCAATGAGAGAATCAATGTTTTTGTTGATCGAGCCACATATGGAGTTCCACGTGGCTGAGAGTTTTAACGTGTTGGAATTATCTCTTCGGACCGCACCGTACTGGCTTCTATCCACCACACAGGACTTACATATTGACTTCTCATCCTTGAATTGGGGACGTAAATTACAAGTACCTCAGAAGTCGGATTGGGTTTTACTGATGGCGAGAGACACAGATAATGGGAAGCTATCCCCCACAAAATCAGCCCAGTGATCTCAATATTAGTAGCAATTATTTCTAGTGGTATCACGTATGTGGATTACGCTCAAGTTCAAATCTAGCAGAAGTTAAAAACAAATTAAACTTAATGTTTGTATTCATCAAGCCAAAACTGAGTACCACGTAAAATCTCAGAAAATACAACAATGACGAGGAAGGCAGCTGGGAATCAATCTCGTTAAGCAAGTAACTACTGCATGTGACGGAAGAGGAGTAGTTTGATTTACGTCGTCCACCTGTAAAGCGGCAGCCGTGGTGAGGCAGTGAGTAGCGCGCAAACCTGCCAGCATGGCGGGCAAGCGTTGACATTCCTTCGAGGTGGGACATTTTCATTGACATTGACTCCTGGGACAACCCCAGGCTTGTCCATGGGACATATTTTTCAGTCCCATTCCCATGCAATCCCACGGTCATTTTACCTGCCCCATCCCATGGGATTCCCCTGGGATTCCCATGATAATACTAATATGGAATACAGTTCAAATAAAATTATGAAATTTATGAAAGTTTAGGGTTAGTGTCTACTAAATAGGACTACGAGGGGGCTGAGTGGTCTCGAGGTATGGTGTCCGCCTCGAGTGCTGGGGGTCCCGGGTTCAGGCCCCGGTGAGGACCAGGATTTATGTAAAAAATCCTTCTGGACTTCCAGTAATAAAATTTCCCCTGGTCTCTGGGTAGTGAGATCGGACGCCCGTGTGTATTGTTGCGCACATAAAAAATCCCTTGGCAGTTGGAAATCGAAAAAGAGTAGCCTAACGGCACTGCCAGGGCAAAATTTCGAGTTAAAAATCTACCCAAAGTATTTCAGGATCCTGGCCGATGCAACGGAGTTCGTGCATTGAGCTGAGTTTCTCCAGACTCAGGTTTGAGTTAGGAGGAAAACGGAGCACTTATGAGTTAAACCGTGTGCCGTGATGTTGATCCAACGACTAAAACTAAAACTAAATAGGACTACATGTACAAAGAGACATATAAAATAACAGAACTTATTAATTTTAATATTCAAGAGTATTTTATTAAAACAAAGTTTAATCTGCATATGACAATTCAGTGTCATTCTGACACTCTCATTCTGTTTCAGAGTCACTCTGCTCACTCAGCACATTATAAATTTCGTGCTGATCGACTGTTTCTAATAATTCAGTTAATCCAGGTAATCCCTGAACCATTTCCACAATTTTCATCTCACAAGCAAATCTGATATACACAGAGTTTATAACGAGAGCTGGTGACATCCGTTTTCGTAACTTACTCAACAACAATCCAGCTGCACTAAATAAGTGCTCTACTGCCGCTGAGGACACTGGTATGGCCAAGACAATTTTCGCACTTGCTGTTAGCAGTGGAAACCTATGTTCATTTTCCCAATAATTTAATGGTTGTGAAGTTGGTTGCCGTAATTTTTGAAACATGGTGACTTCATCCTCAAGGCATTTGTTTCTGGGGTCATCAAACTTAAGTGTTTTGTTTGGTGGAGGATCAAAAATAAGTCAAAATCACTTTTCGGCTTTTGTTCTACAACTCCTGCTACTTCACATACAGCAGATGATTCAGAAGAAAGATTTAAATCTTTGATGAATGAAATAACAGTTGGAACAACAGACTTAGAAAAAGCGATCCAATCATTGGCCCATTTATTGGTGTCCACATTCCCTTTCTTCTTAGTAACAACTGACTTGACCATGTCTTCTATTTTGGCTTTAATGTCAACTCCAGTAAGGAATGCTGCAGTAACTGCCAAAGAACTGCCGCAATATGGCCAAAGTTTTTCTCCAATGATTTTCTGAAAGTTCTGACAATATTTCTTCACCATGCTGATGGAATTTTCTTCGTCAATATCAACAATAACTTTGTACAACTGATAGTCTAGGAGGAAGTATAACAGCAAATTTAAATGAGATGTAGTACCATCAATTTCTAGTTTGTCAAAAAAAGTTTTGTATTTCTCATGTATGTACAGCATTCCTTTAATCTGAACAATATTCAGAATGTGGTTTAAGAATTCTTCATCATCTTCATTAATGTAATGCGAGTAATTTTTTTAAATTAAATGGGCATTGAAACGTTGGTAATATGATCGCATGCGCGCATTTATTAATTTATCCGGTGTCCCACCACGAGATAAAGAATTGATACAAGTATATAAAGAAAAAGGAAGGATAAATGGCTTTAAATAGGTTTTTAAAAATAGTTGCTATGACATGGCTACTGTCCTATGTGTCCCATGGGAAATACAAATGTTTGCTGTCCCGTCCCATCCCATCCCATGGGACGTTTCCCATGGAAATCCCATTCCCAGACAAGCCTGGGCAACCCATCCTGAAATGGATACCAGGACATTCTTTAACTGATTCAATGCCGAAGGATAATATATCGCCACATGTGACCTAGCATTTGGACACAAGGATTGTATATCGATATACCGTGGTCGTGTTGTTATTTGTTTCGTTTTCGCGGTATATTCCGCAATATTAATGCGCAGTAAACGGAAATTTACACGATAAAGCTTGTTCATTTGATTGTGTACCAGGTTTGGTCCAAATCTACTTCTTTGTTTGGCTCTGCATCAATTAATAAGTAAAGGTGGTGTGTTGATATTGACTACACTAACTCTCCAGATCTCCAAGTCCTACAAGGATAAAGGCCGGCCCATGGCAGGGACTCTTGTTGGAATGTCAAGTACTTATCATCCTGTGCCATGCCGATAAGCGTGGGCGGTCATGTTTCGCCATCTCATACGATCACCATAGCCTCAGTTACGCCGATTCTCTGCTTCTCAATGAATTGAGAAAACATGATTTGCTAGGCATCTACAATGTAGGTAGTTTGCCATTGCTTCTATTCTTAGTAGTGACCATACTGGTCGATGACTGCTAGCCATTGTCTCCAAAAAGAGATGCTCTGCCTACCGTCGTGAAAATGAAGACCATAACCCACAGCTATCTGTCGGCTGCTCTTCACCTCCATCAACTACCCGAACCCATGCCTTCACGTGATCCTGATCCGAGGTATAAACGGGTACTCTACCTTGCCCATTAGTGTCCCGTAGGCTAGCGGAGGGAAGGAGGCGCCTTATATCTTCTTTGATAGTGGGTACCCCTATCCCACCACCCTCTAGGGCATTGCATATGATGTGAGATGCCAAGCTTCTGACTTCGTCGCTTTTCTCCCCAGAAAGTATCCACAAAATAATAAACAGTTTCAGGTGGCAATTTTATTGCGGCACGGTTGTGCAATGGATCACTTCAAAATCTGTACAGAGGACAATCTGGGCGTTTCGACTGAAACGTTGAAGAAACATTCGTACAATGCCATGGAAAAAGACATAGAACAGTAAAGACATCCTAAACAAATCTGGTGAAGAATCACCAACAAACGAGAAGTATAATCGGCAATCTTTACTAGAACACGAGTACAAGTAACGAAATTGACATGCCCAAAAACTGTGATTGTCCTATTCTAATGAAAGTAACCAGTTCTCTGTGTGAGAACTTCTTTAACTCTTTCTGTGCCAAACAAAATTTCGGTCCTGACCAAACAAAAATTCATGGCAGAAAATTGGAAGTAGGGGTGTGTTACAATAATGCTTTTAAAATGGTTAAATGGTAGCAGATATATTGTATTATAATCAAATTAAAGAGGATTGCACAAGGAACATGACAATGTTAATAATTAATTGATAGGTTAGAAATATTATGACAATAATGAGATGTTTAGTAATAACAATTGAAATTAAAAAGGTAAAAATTATTTGACGGTAAATTGTGGCGATGTATGGGCCCTTGGCAGAGGCAGAGTTAAAGATATCTTCATTGCGCACGCTCTCTCTCTCTCTCTCTCTCTCTCTCTCTCTCTCTCTCTCTCTCTCTCTCTCTCTCTCTCTCTCTCTCTCTCTCTCTCTCTCTCTCTATGCGTCCACGGTGTCTCATCATTCTTTTATAAAACCACATTTCTGCAGCTTCCACATAATTCCTTTCTGGCCTGCTAATTGTCATTGATTTGCTTCGGTACATCAGAATTGGTTTAATATAGCTCAGCTCTTAAGATCTATTTTACTCATCTTGACTGACAACGATTAATTGCAGAAAATATTCTTCAGCCGTGTGCTAAATGGCGGAAAACAGTCTTAACCCCAAATACCTAACAGGTGACAATGATATACAAATCACGTGCTTTGTCTTTTAATCCTGTTCATTTGTTAGATTGTCTGTTCAATACATTTTGATGTATCTATTGACCCAGATCTAATAGACAGAGAAATGGAATGTCCGTGTGTCTTAACAAATAACAAGCGTTTCATATAGTAGACACTTTAATAACTGTCTTCGTTTCAAATCGATCGATGTGTGCGCGCTTTTTTTTAATGTGTGAGAGAGAGAGAGAGAGAGAGAGAGAGAGAGAGCGAGAGAGGAAGAGAGAGAGAGAGAGAGAGAGAGAGAGAGAGAGCGTGGGAGAGAAAGAGAGAGTGATGCGGAGTCGAAATGATTTACAAGTATAACGTCTGCCTTGGACGCCACCAAAAAAGTTTTAAAAACAACACTATTACTACTACTTATAGTATCTCATACTCTGTGGTGTAGGACAATGGGATCTTGAGCCTGGGGAAGCAAGGCCGCCCGGCTAGTGCAGTCGCCGCGAACTGTGCAGGTTAGGGATGTTTTTTGTTTTTTTCTGCACCCGACAGAGAAAAAAAAATTCATCACCATTATTGCGGATTCGAACCCGGGTCTCCTTAATGGTAACCAGGCGTTCAAACGACTCGGCCAGGCACCAGCAAAGCCAATGGTATCTGCAATGTGGGAATATAGCGATTTTTTCATAAGAAGAAAAGGATGGTATACGTCATTATAACACGAGTCACGTTTAATTATTTAGCAAAGTCTGTGGATCGGCAGATCCATCAAGTTCTAGCGTTTCTTGAGATCGTTTTCCTTGGACTGTGACTGTCTCTGGTCAACCTACAGGTTTGCGTCTAGCCTCGCCTGGTCTCTATCCCCTGACCTGTCCGTCACTGGAGACCCAACCAGTTGGTGCGCTATCATCGGCATAGCTCTTGTGGGTCTTGGGAACAAGCAAGTCCTTGTAGTACCTCAAGGTGAAGACAACAGAGGGGAGATGATAGCTCGCCCATCCTTTGGATGGATTTGCAGCCATCCCTGAAGAAGACGAAGCTGTAGATGGTCTCGTGTACACACTGAGAACGTTTCAAATAGCTCAGCAGAGAGAAATCTACAAGAGTTGGCTGTAAAGTTTAATGCCATGAGTGCACAGATACGTGGTTGAGAGGTTAGACTATCCGCCTTAAGAACAGAGGGTACAGTATTCTATCCTTGTATGGAGCCGGTAATTTTCACAAGAATCTTTAGTATCCAATGATATCATAAGTCTCCCTGATCTCTTGGCTAGGGAAATCGAATACCTAACCTTGTCATATAAAGGCGAAAAACAGTAGGTCCCTTGTGCATGTTGCGCACTTTAAAAATGCTACGACAGTTGGAAAAATCGCAAAGAGTAGGATGCAAGGCCGTAGCCCTGGTAAGATGAACTGAAAGAAAACTTACCCACGGGTAGATATAGTCCGTGACCTGGGATGGAATCTGTCTAGAGGAGGCAAATATATATATTTGCATATCCTTTACAGGACATCGCTGATTGTTGATTTCTTGGCAAGATTACGCTCAGTAGTTAGCCATTGCTTTCTGAGCGGCCGGCTCACATACCCCGTAAGTTACCGACGCGATTCGAACCTCTGCTGATTCTCACCGTCGTCACGTTACTTACGAGAGTATACGAGATTACGAAGAAAAGTCGCTAACCTCTAGGCCAGGAACGCCGACAGAGGAGGCAAACCTGCGACAAATACGTGTCGAAGTCGAACTATACCTTTCAGGTACATAATTAGGTATCACGCACTCCACTTCACACAGGGACGGAGAAGTAGAAAATTTTGACAATCTGAAAACTCAATCCCCAAAAGCAGGTCAGCATTGCCAAATGGATAAAAACGTGTGTTTTTAAACATCCGGTGTGCTGATGCCGAGGTAAGGGATTCAACCCCTGCACTGGACAGTTAGATTAAAATGTTAACCTGTCGTCCTTGACTTGGGAACGTCAATTACAATTAGCTCTGAAGTCGGAGTGGGTTCGCCTGATGGCGAGGGACACTGTTAAAAGGTAAAGCATGTCCACACGCAAAATTCAGTCCAGTACTACTATTAGTAGTGTGTCTGGACTACGCTATAGTTCAAAGCGAGCGAGAGAGTGAGCGCGCGCGCACGCACGCACGCGCACACACACACACACACACACACACACACAAATCCCCCAAAAATATTAACAGCCTGTGTGACTCTGGCGACATTCACACATCTGAACCTCGTCAATGTATTATATATAGATCGTGCATTGAGCGGAGATTCTCTTTATGGGGTATCTGGAGGAGCCTGAGCATGTTTGAAGATATTTCAGTGTCATAAAGTGATCCCTTAAAATGCGAACCAAACAGATCATTTTTAAAAAATGATTTATAATTTTGCATGTCCTCTGCAGGACGTTGGATCTACCCCAGGCTGATATACTGCGTAATTTTAGTCCAGTAGTGTGCCATTGCTTTGTGAAAGAGAAATCAACATTTAAGTCCAATTTTCGAGTGTTAATGGTGATATGAGCAACATTGTTGCAGGAAATTTAATTTGGTTCATAGCCTGATTGAGTTGTATAGTGGTATGGGTTTTGTGTTTCAATGAATTATATTGTTTGATGTCGTGATTTTATGCTTGGGTGAATTATTGCCATTGTTTGATGTCATGATTTTATGTTTGGTGAATTATATTGCCAATGTTTGATGTCATGTTTTATTGTTTGATAACATAATTGTAATGTTTGATTGAATTGTTGTTATCTTTGATTGGGTTATTGTTATGGATGATATAATGATTGTTTAGTTTACGCAATGATTGTTATGTTTGATGGAATTATTATTAGGTTAGGTGGTATGATTTATATGTATGATTATTACGTGTGATGGAATTATTGTTATATGTGATGGAATTATTGTTCTGTGTTATGGAATGATTGTTATGTTAGATGGAATGATTGCTATGTATTTTCTATAAGTACATCTTGTAATATTTGTGGTTGAGTGTATAATTATTATGTTTTCATACATGGGCCTATTATCATGATCAATAATTGTTCTTGTGTCATACTTGATTCTGACATTACTGTATCTGATGTCATGATTGACGTTTGGGGGTCGTCGTGGCAAAGCGGTGAAGCCATCTGTCTCACGATCTTAAAAGCGTGGCTTCGTTTTCTGATCGCCTCTTTCTGGCCACGAGTGCTATATTTCTTGGACCTTCCTAAAGGTCATCGCTAGAGCTAGGCAGGCGGCTCGCCAAGCCAGACCAAGCTACATGGAGTAATTCCCGGTGCAATAAAGTCACCTATAACCTGTAATCAGTCCAATCCTCGATAACGTAGTCCAGTCCAATCCTCGGTAGCGTTGTGGCTAGACAGAAGGTCATGGATTCGATCCACAGTGTATTGTATCAGCACGCCGTAATTTCAAGAGCGAGCGCTTTTATCCATTCTGCCAGCTGGACAAATTTGGATTTTGTAAAATAGACCTAGTCGAAAATTGGGTACCTAGATTATCTTGAGAAGTAAAGGCGGACTTGTGCGTTGGTGTAATGGTTATGACATTACCCTATCAATAACTTCATCACCCACTGAATACAGATTCCATCCATCATGTGCCATGCCGATAAGCGTGGGCGATCATGTTTTGCCATCTCACTCGATCACCAGAGTCGTGGATCAGCTCTTTGTTTCTGTCTTGACCATGCCACGTGGCCATGCCATCCAGGTATTTATTTCTCTTGGTCTATTCCCTTCGATCTTGCCAGTTGTCACCAAGTTCTCCAATTCATTTCTTCTCATAATATGCCCAAAAATTTTTTAGACTGTCTACGTCTAATAACTCTAATCAGTTTACGATCTTCATTTGTTTACTGATCGACTTGTTCATTGGTTTTTCTGTCTGTCCATGATATTCTTTGCATTTTCCTCAGAAACCACATTTCCACAGCCATTGGATGTTTTTCAGCTTGACTGCTCATTGTCCACGCTTCACATCCACACAAAAGTATAGATTCTATGTAGCACTTCAACACTCTTTTCTTGTTTCAATTGATATCTTTTTATTGGTCAGTATGTTTTTCATCTTGCAAAAGGCTACCTTCGCAATAGCAATTTTTGTTCTAATCTCTTCAAGACACCTCTCATCAGATGTTATGACTGTTCCGAGATAACTGTACATATTAACTTGCCCGTTTACTCGTATATCACGTTGTGGCATTTTCTTCTTCCCAGTGACGACCATAATCTGTGTCTTCTTACTATTCAATTCAAACCCTAGTTGCTCACCGTGTGCAACAACAGCATCTACTAAATGTCGCATGTCATGTTCATTGTGTGCAATCGAGACTGTATTATCTGCATATTTAATGTTATTGGTGTACTTTCCCCCAATGTTGATTCCTTCCATATCTTCTATATTTCTGAAAATATTTTCACTGTACAGGTACAAATGATCTGGAGACATTACACATCCCTGTCTCACACCTCTTATAATAGGCTGATATTGTCCTACATCATTATCAATTCTGATGGCAGCTTGTTGTTTCCAATATTTGTTTTTTACAAGTCTATGGTTGGCCTATCAAAATATGGGTGTAGCTTCGTAAGTCGGAGGCGCCTTCAGGCATGATAAAGTTCATTTACTGACTTTTACAATTGAATCTGTGTCGTCGGAAGTTCAGATCCCGTCTAACTGTCTGTATGTGTTATATGTATGGCCTTTATGGTGTTCCCTTTCAGCTTGTGATTGCAGATATACCATTGCCTATGTTGCTTCCTGTGGTGTCTGTATTTTCTTGGCTTGACGTTCTTTTCTTCTTTGTTGCTTCTTGAAAAATCTTGGCAGTTTCGCACCCGTCTACGGTTTGGTGTTGATACCACTTTAACCTTTTACGACTGCTGTTTATTATGATTGCCCGCTCCGTGGCGAAGAGGTGACGGACGCAGTTCGTAATTCCGCATACCGCGTTCGAAACACAGCTGTGGGTGATTTAGCAGCAGACCGCCTTGCTTTGGTTTTTTATGAAATGGTATGGGTGCCGGTCTTTCAGAAAACAATGGCAAACTATGAACGTAAACTTGCCAAAGAATCACAAACTGCCAAAAAATTCTGGGGTTGAATACTACGTTCTGTAAAGGATATGTGATTAACTTTTTTTTTAAAATTATGATTATTGTGTGATAGGACGATTGCTCCACACAAGATTACACAAACTGGGATTGATGAAATCATTTCAAAATGTCTTCAAGGTCGGACAATTAAGGCACTTCTAGTTTACAACGTGACACATATACTTACTTGTTACAGGATGCGCTGAAGGGAAAATTGGAGGGAAGCGAGCAAAAGGAAGACAGCCCTACAGAAGGGCGGACAACGTCAAAAGATGAAGTGGAAACCGCGCGGACAAGGTCACCAAGAAGACACAGGGCTGAGAGCGTTTCAGGCTGGTTACAATCGTCTATCGGTAAAGAGGAACTTCTTGATGATGATGGTGATGCCGTTGATGGTGCTGATGGTGGTGCTGATGATGCTGATGGTGGTGCTCATGATGCTGTTGGTGGTGCTGATGGTGATGCTCATGATGCTGATGATGGTACTGATGATAGTAATGTTGGTGATGCTGATGATGCTGTTGGTGGTGCTGATGGTGATTCTGATGATGCTGTTAGTGATGCTGATGGAGATGTTGTTAGTGGTGCTGATGGTGATGCTGATGATGCTGTTGGTGGTGCTGATGATGCTGTTGGTGGTGCTGATGGTGATGCTCATGATGCTGATGATGGTACTGATGATAGTAATGTTGGTGATGCTGATGATGCTGTTGGTGGTGCTGATGGTGATGCTGATGATGCTGATGGTGGTGCTCAATATGCTGATGGTGGTACTGATGATGCTGTTGGTGGTGATGCAGGTGATGCTGATGGTCGTGCTCATGATGCTGATGGTAGTGCTGATGATGCTGATGGTGGCGATGATGATGATTCTGGCGAGGGAGCATAGCCTCCCCAACCAACTCACCCTAGGCTCTCTGTAGACTTGACCATGATTCCATGCATATAACTGGTCTCTGAAGAGATTCAAACTCCTGCCTCGTACTCAGAAGGTGGTGGGTTTGTTTCTGGACTCCGTCATTCAGCTCGCGAGTACAGTCCTCATGGAGACTAATGGGGATAGTCGCTGGAACTACGGAGTTCGTGCTCTGTGCGACGCTTTCAGCAGCCATCTATGACCGAGCCATAAGGGATAAAACCCGGTGCAATGAAGTCGAACCTATCGCGTTTAACTCATTAAGTGATATGGGATGATAAATGATTTAAGCAACTTCCCCTTTATGTTATGGGCTTATATATCGCCGAAATGTTGGCAGTGTGTTGTAATACCCCATTTCTGCTACCATATTAACAACTTGTACGTCATAACTGGGACACGCCCCTACTTGCCATTTCCGCCATCCATTTTACTTTGGTCCAAACCTACCTTTTGCTTGACACTGAATCAGTTAAATCCAACTTTTTAAAGTTCAGATGTTTTACTGGATGAGATGGCCAGTCTCACCCAACCCTCCCGTGTCGCCTCCTACGACACATAACATAAGTTACAGTGTTACAATTGTTTGCCTCCCTTACGAGCCCAGGTAACACACTAGCGCTGGCGACGACTGCATTTGAGCGCATTACAACCCTCGGCTGACAGCCTCGATCACTTCGGCACACAAACTAAATACCAATCAGAGATTTCTCGTTGCTAGACTCGACTACGCCCATGAATAATGAATGATGACATTGCACGCCGATGCTCCGCTGGGAGTTGTGCTTCATTTGTGGTAGAGCCGGGCATAAGTTAGGCCTGACGTGGCAATGGCATGTGCTAGATTATTCAAGTGTAAATAGACGTTTTGGCTCTTGGCTAGGGCGCTCAGACATCGACATTTTACCTGCTCATATTTTGGGGGGTAAATGTGGAGGTCTTGATTAGTAAAGTAAATAATAGAGAACCCTCTTCGCACGCCTTGAGAAATATCGGATACATGGCGCCAGACCTATATTTTTATAAATGAATCAACACTAAAAGGGTAATGTGCTGGAAACCACTCCGACCGCCTTTATTTCCCCCTGCCAATTTTAGGCTACATCGACATTGGAGACCATGACATTGTTGTTTTTTTTTCCTTTTAAATCCGTCCCGACGTAGGTTGGAACCCACGATCACCAGGACGGCAGCCAGCGTTTAGCTACTGCCCTGTCGAGGCTGTCTTCTGTATTTATGTTTCTGTATTTATGTATGTTGACCTCTCGTCCTTGATTTGGGTATGCAATTTAAAAGTGTCTCTGAAGTCTAAGTGGGTTCACCTGATGGCGAGGGATATTAGTAATTGGAGAAACTTTTTTTTAACTGCTCGTGGTTATCCAGGGAGCCAGATCCGTCCCATCAGGTTCCCAAAGTGTCATTCGGTTGACCACCTCTACTGGTGGACGTGGCAAGATTATGTACAGATACTACACTTTGATCTTTGCCAGAAGGCCGAGAATAAGGAAAGCAAACCAACACGCAAAACTTGGTCCAGTGCACTAGAAATAGCAACACGATTATATTTAGATTATACCATTACCTCTACCTCGTTCAACCTCAAAGAGAAGCTATATTAGGGTCCATCTCTGGCTCAGATTAATAATCATGTGACTGAGTCAGCCACAGATAGCGGCTGGCCACTGTTTTACCCACACAGGACATACATTTGAAGGTGATTGTTGACCAAAGAGAGTAATGAGTGTAGTAGCACGTGGGTGGATTACGCTTGAGTTCAGAGCATCAGGGTCTTGGTTCTGCATTAGTATTCACAAAGAATGGCGTGTTCCAGACAGAGCTCCGGACCTGGAAAAAATATAATTAATACTTTCAAGTACAACGAAACAGGTCTTTCAATCTAATCAATTATCTCTACTACATCGATTTCCCCTTCTTTTCATCATGCTTATTTTACTTTCAATGTGAGTTATCATCCATTACACAGAAGTTCTCTCCCTTCCTCTAGAATTAATTCCCTTTCCTCCCGTTGACTTTTCCACCCGTTCTTTTCCTATTTGACCCTACACTACGGAATTCAACCCCATCTCGTTCAAGATTTACTTCACCAGGTCCCGTTTGAAATAACCCCAGTACAGATAACGCCAAACTTGGTAAGTACGGTAAATAATTATAGTCCCCGGTTCCAGATTTCAATGCTGCTACAAAATAGTGTATTTTTATTTTCATTATTTTTTTCCCCGTCAAATTTATGTAAGTGCATTTCTATGCACCCTAGTCAACTCCCCTTAATTTAAGGAGACCATAGCGCATTTATATTTTCCCCTCTGTTGCCGGCCCAGAAATGAATACAAACTGTAATTTATAAGACTCATGTCAGCCTTAAACGGTTGAATAGACCAGAGGGGTAAATAGATTCAAAGGGCGGAGCCACGAAACAATTGACATGTTCACAAAATGAAAACTACCGTGGAAGGAAACTGAAATCAGGTTTTGAAACGGCAACAAAAGTAAGATTCTTTCATAATATGACACTTTTCACCCAGTGCCAAACTCATATAAGAGCTTTCACAATTTGATAACTCTAAGATAAATGGCAGGTTTCTCCTTGTGTCAATGGCTAACAGATAGGAACAGAAAAATCGGGAGGGAATAAAAACACTAACAATATTAGAAGCTTTTCAAAGCATTCCGTCAGAGCTTTTGTCAAGGAGTTCTGATGTTTCCTTGGGGCCCAGTTGGTTGGGCTGTCTAAAGATCATAACTTGCGTCAAGAAAGGAGTCATTCACCTAAAGAAAACACGTTTTTATTAACCTCGCTCCTTAGTTCTTCTTCTTCTATATTTTGTCATACAGAACAGACACGATGTACGGGGTTACCACAGCAATTTGGCTTCATATTTTCCTGCACTGTCAGTTCTGTTTTTTTTTATTATTATTATTTTGGTGCTGTTTTGTAGTTATATGTCTTGAAATTCGGAGTTTTGTTTGTTTTTGGTTGGCCTCGATGACGATGATGTGCCTCTACTGTATGTGTAACGCTTCGGAAGGATATTATCTCTTTGTACGCGATCTAGAAATCTACCTCTTTCACAAGATCATATTTGGATAAAGTTAAAATTTTTGTTTTCATTTTCTCGCTGTGAACTCAAGCGTAGTCCATACACGTCTTACTGCTAGTTGTAGTTGCTGTAACTGAGGAGGGAACTGGGCTGATGTTTGTGTGTACACTAGCATTACTTAATACCAGTTCTCCCTGGCCATGAGGCACATCCTTGTCCGACTTCTGTGGCAGTAGTAATTGTACATCGCCTAGGCAAGGACGAGAAGTCAACATTTAAGTCCAAATGACCTACGTGGGGAAACGAACCCTTTACCTAGGCCTCCAAATAAAGTTTCAGCGTGAGTGCACAATACCCTTCGACAAGGCCGACCATTCAGATTTCAAATTTCATTCATTCATAAATTTTTTTCATTCATTTAGATTTCATTCATTCATTCAGATTTCATTAATTCACTCAGTGTTCATTTATTTATTCACTAATTCATTCATTCAGCGTTCATTCATTCATTCATTCACTCATTCAGACTTCATTCAGATTTAATTAATTAATTAATTCATTCATTCATTCATTCATTCATTCATTCATTCATTCATTCATTCATACAGATTTAATTCATTCATTTATATTTCATTCATCATTCATGCATTCAGATTTAATTTATTCACTAAGATTTCAATCACCATTCAGATTTCAGATTTCATTCATTCATACATTTTTTTTTTCATTTATTCAGATTTCATTCATTCATTCAGATTTCATCAGTTCACTCGGTATTTATTTATTTATTTATTCACTCATTCATTCATTCATTCAGCGTTCATTCACTCATTCATTCATTCATTCATTCATTCATTCATTCATTCATTCATTCATTCAGTCCTTCATTTATTCCAGTTCCGGAATCTCTCTTCACACACGTTCTGGTATGAAGATTCTACAAGTCCATCTAGTTTGCCGACTGCATTATGGTGACCTTGTCCTGATCCCTTCCAACCACAACCAGTCAAGGCCCTCTAGGAGAATCAAATCTCGGCCTTATTCAGCTGTAAATGGGTTTATGTCATCTCCACCCCGCAAACACTCACTATTTGAGTTTATATTTGAAGTCAGGCTCATGGAGGCGGGAGGGATGATTTGCGACCAGGAGCTCACCACATCCACGAGTGTAGTGAATGCCCTCTGGGTGCATGTGAATAATGCACATGAACAGATAGACTTTCATTGTCTAGAGAGAATGCCGCACCAAGGGGTGGTCAGAGGATCTGGTAGACAGTCGTCACTCAGAGGTAAAGCAAGGCGGACATATAATCAGAGTGCAACGGGGACCATTAGTATTAGAACTCTCCGCTGGTTGGTGAAGATAACAATTGAGCGCTTAAGCGAATGCCTTGAGTGAAACGATGTCCGTTCTTGACTCAGCTCAACTTAAATCAACTAAAGTCAGCTCATGTCAACTCACCTCAACTCACCTCAATTCAACTCAACTCGACTCACCTGAATTCATCTCATCTCAACTCAACTCAGCTCAGCTCAGATCAAGTCAACGCAACTCAACTCGACTCGACTCACCTCGACTTAACTCAACTCAACTTAACTCAACTCAACCCAACCCAACCAGGAATTCATTGTTTTGCGTTCGGAGACTCCTATGGGTAGTCGCTGGATCTACAGAGTTGGTGTTTTTTGTTTTAAATGTTTGTTTGTGGAGATCTCAGCGGTCGGGTGAACGCTTTGCAAAGGAAGACACAGCCTAGTGAGATGAATCATAGTGCAATAAAGTCCACCTCCCTGACATTAAACCCACTGACACCATCAACATAGTGTGAGACGAGAAACAAACCCCATTAACAACAAGACCAACCCCCAGCTCAATCCCTGGACCACCAGCAGTACATCATTTTGATCAGCTCATCCTACAGAGGGACAATATTGTTCTAGAAAAGGAAGACAGGCAAGAAAGGGAGATTGTCACCTCACATCGCTACGACCTAATATCTGAATGGCGCTCTTTTCACCCCCTCGCTTCCCCCACATGGAAATTTCTCATATACGATTTCTTTTTTTTCTTTTTATTTTTGCTCGTTTTTAACTCAAGCGTAATTCCAATACGTGGTACTATTTCTAGTGCACTGGGCTGATTTTTGTATGTGGATTAGCTTTCCATGTTACCAGTCTCCCTCGTCATCTGGCGAACCCACTCCGACTTCAGAGGTACTTGTAATTTACCCCCCCCCCCCCCCCCCCCCCAAGTCAAGGACTATCAGTCAACATTTTAGCCCAACTGACCGGCGTAGGAGTTGAATCCGCTTCCTGGACATCAGCACACCGGATGTTTGAGAACGAGCGCTCGTGTCCATTCCGCCATGCTAACCTCCAAGAAGATTATTAACAAACATACAGTTAGAGTAGCTCTGTTTGCTCAGTGGTTAGGGCGTTAGCTTTCTAACACACAGGCTATCAAACTAGCGGACTCGTCTTAAGGCAGGTACGATACCTCTCTAGCATTTATTCTCAAGAAAGTATAATTGTGGTTTGATTATCCATGGTTCTCCCTCCACTTTCACTCCCACACCATCAATATAAAGGAACAGTATTACGATAGTAATTATACAGAAAGTTATCGACCGCTGGAGTACTCACCAACCAAGGCCGGCTTAGTATTCTAAATCAGTATGATGTGTATTGCGTCAGCGTAGTGTGAGTAGGCGTGTGTGTGTGTGTGTAATACGTCAGCATTGTGTGTGTGTGTAGTGTTTCGTGCGTCACAGTATTGTGTGTATGTGTTTACGTCTGCGTAGTAAGTGTTTGTGTACACATTAGCGTATTGTGTGTGTGTTCACGCCGGCGTAGTGTGCGTATGTGTTCAATTTAACTTTGTTTGCGCATGTGTTCACATCAGCGTAGTGTGCATGTGTGTGTGTGTGTGTTCTGCGTCATTGTCTTGTGTGTATGTGTGCTTTGCTATCGTAGTGTGTATGAGTGCTGTATCATTGTAGTGTGCGTATATGTATGCGTCAGCGTAGTGTATATGTGTTCATGTCAGCGTAGTGTGTGTATGTGTGCAAGGTTATCGTAGTGTGTAAGTGTGTTGCATCATTGTGGTGTGTGTATGTGTGCTGCGTCATCGTAGTGTGTGTGTGTGTGTGTGTGTATGTACTGCGTCATCGTAGTGTGTGTATGTGTTCTGCGTCATCGTACTGTGTGTATGTGTGCTGCAACAATGTAGTGTGAATGTGTTCACGTCGGTATAGTGTGTATATGTTTTCACATAAGCGTAATATGTGTGTGTGGTCAGTCCGTGTGTCTTTTTTCACATCGGCTTTATGTGTACATGTCCATGATTCGCAATGTTCACATCAGTGTAGTGTGTATATATTATATGTGTCACGTCACCATTGTCCGTTTGCGGACTGCGTCAGCGTAGTGTGGGTATTCAAGTGTGTGTGTGTGTGTGTGTGTGTGTGTGTGTGTGTGTGATTTTCCTTGCGTGTATTTGTGTTTTGCTATAGTGTAGTGTGTGTTTAGTCGTGTTCATGTTACGAGGGTAAGTTAATAAGTAAGTTCACAAATGGCGGAAAAATAACTAAATATGATAACTTGAAATCAGTTTATTTTTATACATACATTGTCCCTTTATTTTTCAACATAATTTCCACCAACATTGATGCACTTATCCCATCGTTTTATTAGTCCTCCCAAAATAGAACTGCGTGCTTTGTTTTCATTTACCTGTCATCCCACAGAACTGTGTGACGTACTTATTGACTCACCCTCGTAACGTTTTCTACCCAGCTATGCACCGCTTTACAAGATAAACATTTGTCAGCATAGACACTGAAAACCCACTTTGGCGGGAGACATTTCACGAATGTGAACTGAAAACGTGGTTTAGAAAACAGAGCACGCAGGTCTACGCAGCCTGTTTGGGAGGATCGATCAAACGATGGGATATGTGCATCAATGTTGGTGGAAATTATGTTGAAAAATAAAGGGACAATGTATGTATACAAATAAACTGGTTTCCAGTTGTTATCATATTTAGTTATTTTTCTACAGCCATTTGTGACTTACTTATTAACTTACCCTCGTATCATCATCGTCAAATGCCCTGCTAGCTTGCGTAGGCGTTCATGTCTCTCCACGGATCTAACTCTTTGGTGTTCTGGATCAACTCTGCTGATGATATTCCTTTATGCCACCGTCTCAATCCATCCAGCATCATTTCTCTTGGTCGGACTCTGCCTCTTTTCCCCTCGATTTTTCCAGTCGTCACGATGTTCTTCTCATCACTTGAACAAAGAAAGCTGTTTGTCTCTTTCTTATTGTTGTATATAGTGTTCTAATTTCATTAGCCACTTTCAAGAAATCGTCATTACGTACTCTGGCAGTCCAAGGACTTCGCAACATTTGTCTCAGGACCCACACCTCTGTTGCTTCGAAGTTCTTCCTAATTTGTTAATTTACATTCCAAGATTCAAGGCCATACAGCAAAACAGTTCTATATAGCACTTCAGTACTCTCTTTCTTACATCCATTGGTAGTGTCTTATTGCAAAGATACTTACCATTCTCTGAAATGCGGCTTTTATTTGCCCTATTTCTGCTCTTAATCTCTGTTGTACATCTTCCATCTGATGTTATAAATGCCCTTATACGCTATACGTCATCATATCATAATGTGTGCATACGGAAGACGCCGTGGCCAAGTGGTTAAGCTGCCTGCATTGCCCTTAGAAGGACATGAGTTTGATTCCGCACTCCTTCATATGTTTCATGAGTGCAATTTTCTCGGAGACTCCTGGGGTTCGTCGCTGGAGCTACGGAGTTCATGCTTTATGTAATGCTTTCGCAGGTCACTCTGTGGAAATAGACCAAGCCATATGGGATAAAACCCACGACAATGAAGTCGACCCTCTCGTCGTTATACCATGCCACCTTTGCCAGTATGTGCAGTGTCTTGTGCATCAGCGTTATGTGGGTATGTTTGTGTATGTGCTACACGTCTGCGTTATGTGGGTATGTTTGTGCATGTGCTACACGTCAGCGTAATGTGGGTATGTTTGTGCATGTGATACACGTCATCGTAATATGGGTATGTTTGTGTATGTGTTACACGTCATCGTAATATGGGTATGTTTGTGTATGTGATACACGTCAGATTATTGTGGGTATGTTTGTGTATGTGCTACACGTCAGCGTAATGTGGGTATGTTTGTGTATGTGCTACACGTCAGATTATTGTGGATATGTTTGTGTATGTGCTACACGTCAGAGTAATGTATGAACGTGCAGCCTGCTAGACTAGGGGTATCATGAATGAATCACCAGATAACAAGAACTAGCTAGTAAGCTCTACTAAAACACGATCACAAATAACAAAACGGACGTTGCGGCCAAAGCCTTCGTCAGCACACAAACAGGATAGGAATAGCGAGGCGTGTAGTTTCATAACTCCCTGCTGTACTTAGTCGATGATTCGAAATGAGCTGTGGATAATTTTATTACAGATCGCTTTGCGTTGATTTTCACAAAGCAATGCCAAACACCTGAACTAACATTGCCCATAAAACACAAAAAGCCAATAAATGCAACATGAATTGCAACGCCCTATAAAGGACATGCAACGAACTTTTATTGATGTTGTTGTTTTTTTAAAAAAAATTGAACTATCGAAAGTAAAATACATTGGACAATCTGTTGTGATTTTAAGCGTGCTTGCCACATTTGAAATTTTATTATTTTGAGCCAAAGCAATTAATTCGAATAAAATGCTATTCTGCAACAGCCAGGCTCTTAAAGTTAACTACTTCAATGCCGAAGGATAATATATCGGCAAATGTGTCCTACCATTTTGAAAACAGGATGATATATCGCCATACTAGGGCCGTCGTGATATTTGTTTTGTTTCGTGGCATCTTCCGCAATTTCAATGCTTAGTGAACGGGAATTCCCATTATATACATGTTCATGCCTTTGTGCACCATGTTTGGTCCATTACTGTATGTTTGACACTGAATCAGCTAAGTAAAGGACAT
Organism: Cepaea nemoralis; assembly: GCA_014155875.1. Taxonomy (NCBI): domain Eukaryota; kingdom Metazoa; phylum Mollusca; class Gastropoda; order Stylommatophora; family Helicidae; genus Cepaea; species Cepaea nemoralis. The sequence continues at coordinate 2,932 of JACEFZ010017072.1, read as the reverse complement.
TTTACAGTGGGTATACTCTCTTCCCTTCATTGTCCACATGCAGGAACCCGCCTTGGGTTTGTGATGTGAAAGCCCCATCACATTTTGTAGGTTAGTGATGTGAGAGCCCCACCACACTGTGTAGGTCAGTGATGTGAGAGCCCCATCACACTATGTAGGCCTAAACTCTCAAAGGAACACCTGGCTCGTCTTTCCCTAACCTAACGCTGGCATTTTCGACGTCCCTCCTACCAACTACCCAAACACGCCCACTATTTGGCACACATGCCACGCCCATATGTTTACAGACCAATGGTAGCTCGCTGGGTGTGATTGTCGGTATCATGATGGCCGCCTTTATTTCCTTTGACATTTCATGGTACTCACTTTTAATACTGGGTCGACCTAGGAGTCCAGGTTCAATTTTCAAAATGTGACCGCGAAGTGGATGCGAACCCTGGGCCACCGGGCCGGCATACTAACCTTTTCGCTAACGCGACCATCTAACATGTTCTTAGTGGTAAAGTATGCAGAGTCTAACGGCAGTCGTTCAGGAAGTCGACATTTTTACGATAATGAGGGTATCTAATTTCGATTGTGGCAAACACAAAACGTACAAAGAGGCGCTGCAAGTGTTGCCTACTAAGAAAACGGATGGATGGATGGATGGATGGATGGATGGATGGATGGATGGATGGATGAATGGATGGATGGGTGGATGGGTGGATGAATGGATGGAGCACTAACCATTGATTGGTTATTTGTGTGTGGGCAATACGACCAAGTTGTCTCCGAAAACAGCAATAACAATATAAAACAACAATACGATGATGATGATGATGATGATGATGATGATGATGATGAGGAGGAGGAGGAGGAGGAGGATGATGATGATGATGATGATGATGATGATGATGATGATGATGATGACTTTTACAATAAGATAATTATGCTGAAAGAGGAGCAGATTAAGAACAGTAACTGCAACAATACGATGATAGTGATGATCCTGATAAAATGTACTAATAACATACTAATGAAATTGACAACGACGACGACGACGACGACGACGACGACGAAGAAGAAGAAGATGAAGAAGAAGAAGAAGAAGAAGAAGAAGAAGAAGAAGAAGAAGAAGAAGAAGAAGAAGAAGAAGAAGAAGAAGAAGAAGAAGAAGAAGAGGATATTCTAGAACAACCGATTATATCAACAGAATGAATCTTCCCTAAGGATTAAACCGCCTAGTCTGGCGACCAACCCTACCCACATTGCACACAGCTAGGGTTTAAGCTCTCGTATGATTTCCTTTTATCTCCGCTTGTTCAGATACTCAATTGGTCCCTAGTAAGATAACTATGATAGCAAAGAGCTACTTCAACCGTGTCTGAACGGCCATATCATGCCACTAGTATTATCTAGAGGCTCGGTGAGTGGCGATAACCATTTAGTCGCTGTGGGAATTGGCGTCTATCCATTCACACAGGATGCGACCTATAAAAGGACACAAGGACAAGCAATCATGTGATAATTTGTTATCAGGACATCTAGGCAAACAGACCTGGCCGATATTTCTGTTGTTTTAGTTTCCCATTGTTGGTTGTCGTTTGTTTGAATGTCCTATTGTTTCGTTGTCAATTTAATTCATCATCATCATCATCATCATCATCATCAGCATCACCTTCCAGTTTGCCGTCAAGCGTTGTGGGAAGTCAATGTTTCAGGGCCTTATGGGTGGCACTTGATAGGGTCATCCCATGTCCTCCAAAAAGTTAAAATAAAAAAAGGACACCACAATGTTAGTTTAGTTTATCATCATCATCATCACATCATCGTCATCATCATCTAATTTTGCCGTCAAGCGTCGTGGGGAGCAATAATTGACGTTCCAGGTCCGGATGGGTGGCACTGGATAGTGTCAATCCATATCCTACGTGACTCTTAAGCATTAATTAATAGCAGTGCCTAAATGACTTGTCATCATCATCATCATCATCATCATCATCATCATCATCACCATCATCATCATCATCATCATCACCATCATCATCATGATCATCATCATCATCATCACCATTATTATTATCATCACCACCACCATTATCATGTGTTTTGCCATCTCGAGCAGGCTTTCACATCTCTCTAGACATCTCGGCCCTGAGTGTTCCGGATCAGCTCTGCTTATGATATCCCTCCACGCCACCGTCTCAGTCCATCCAGCATCATTTCCCTCTGTGTGCCTCTGCTTCTTGCTCACACTGATCTTTCCAGTCGTCACGATGTTTTCCAATGCTTCTCTTCTCATTACATGACCAAAGAATGGTGTTTATCTCTTTCATCTAGTTATTATACGTGGGGGATTCATATGAAAACCTTAAAAGTGTGATAGAAAATATAATAAAAATGCCATTGCCTTGTAACCTGTCAATATTGGTGTTAATGACGTCAAGCGTGTTATCGAGAGTGTTAAGCATGTGACATCACGGTGTAGACGAACACGGTGACGGCATAAGGACAGGTTAAAAATGGCCGCACCACTTTTGACACTCACCAAAGAGGAGCAGCGTTCTGATATCCGTAGTTTTATCAGTGGAGGGGTGAAACCTATAGAAATCCGTCGGCAAAAGAAGGAAGGTCCAATATGGTGATGCATGCCTGTCAGTCCACCAAGTGTATGAGCGCAGTGGGAAGTTTCAACACACTGTGACTTCTGTGACAGCCTGTTCCGGGTCAGACTCAAAGTCGATTTTTCTACAGAAATCCAAACACTGTATCGGCGCCATGAACGATTCAAGAAATGCGAAAGACTTATACGTTGTGAAGATAAACCAGAGCGACAATAGCTGGCCGTCAATTGGGATGTGTGAGTGAAAATTGTGCAAGTAGCTAGCAGTGTTGATACATTGTATATATCGTGGTAGAAAATATATACACCTTTATGTTTAATCATTTCTAA
>JACEFZ010017071.1:0-30317 GCA_014155875.1 Cepaea nemoralis | reverse complement strand
AAAAAAAATTTTTTTTTTTTTGGTTTGGTTTTTTTGGGAAAAAAAAAAAAAAAATTGTTACGAACAAACTTACGACCTACAATTACACTCAACGCCATACAAACCTACTCAATACTTAGTGACAAGCAGGCACACACCATCAAATAGACGCTAATTTATTTCCTCCAAAAACAAAGCAGGTTTTCCATACCATCCGAAACCCTTGCACGTAGAGGTCATTTGCGTTTTCGAAGTAGCGACCCTACAGTTCCTAGCCCGAGTTCCAACCGTTCCTCACCGCATCCAGGGCACTTGAGTATATTTTTCTTTTCATATACTTTAAGGAAGCAATTTTAGGCACGTATTGTCAATAGAACAAAATTGTAAATTGTTTTCTTTACTAACCACTTATAACAAATTGTGTGGCTGGTATTTCATTGACATTTTCCATCATGTCTTCATTAAATGATTTCATCGATATGGGGTTAAAGTTGAAGTTAACAGGTGATGAATTAATGAAATGGAGTGAGAATAAATACTCTGAACACCTTCGCGAGAAAGCTACTGAACGTGATGAAAGAGCAGCTGAAAGAGCATTAAAGCAGGCAGAAACTGACGCAGCTTTAAAGCAAGCAGAGATAACAGCTCAGAGTAAGAGAGAAGAACTGGAGGTACAGTTAAAGATGAAACAACTTGATACTGAGACTGCCATTAACAAAGAGTCCAAGAAATCTGAGAGGCTGGAGAAAGAAAACCAGTACAAGAAATATCAAGGTATTGTACGTAATTATACCTCGGGTGACTGCATCGCAGCCTTTACCCAAAATTTTGAGACTTTAATGGAACATTACCAGGTTCCACTGTCTGAATGGAATATTGTTTATATGAGGAGTTATCAGGGGAGCCTCTTAAAGTCATTGAGACCATCCCCAAAGACCTCAGAAAAGATTACCATTATCTGAAAGCCAAGATTATGGCACATTTATGTTAGATGAGGCAGGTTTACAGAGAACAATTCAGCAAGTTGAGCCCAAACCGACTCAAACGTTCTCTGATTACCTCTGCTTAGTCCGAGTATATTTACCAAATGGATTTCAGCAGCTAAAATTGACAAAAATTATCAAAGATTAGAAGATCTGATCATTAGAGATAAAGTCATTTCATCCATTTCCATCAGCATTTTCAAAATTTTTGCAGGAGAATGAATGCACTAGTGTAGATGAGATTGAGAGACGTGGTTCGGCGTATTACACTGCCAACAAACATTGTTTTGCCAGTGAAGCTACTGACATAAATTTTGTAGCATCGGCTAACTATGACAAACCCTATAGTAGGCAGAAACCTCATAGGCCTACATCTGAGAAGTTTAATCACTGTAATTATTGTAAATTTTCACACCATCAAGGTGAGATGTGCGATAAGCATCCAGGATATCATACTTACCTACTAAACATGGTAAACAGACAAGATAAGGAGCGTAGATCCTTCAGAAATTTGCGTAAATGTTTCCTCTGTAAGGCGTACGGACACCATCGAAAGGATTGTAAAGGCAGGCAAATGACCAACAAAGCAAATGCCGCCTTGTTTGACAGTTCATCGTCAGATGAAGAACAATCAGAGAAACATCCTGTGAACTCAGCACAGGCTTTTGACATGTTTAACGCAAATAAATGTACTGTTTGTAACACCTTTTATGAAGATGGTATTTTAACATGCGGCCATGCCATCCCTATTGCCAATGAAGAAGCTAATTTGGTAGTAGATTCTAAAGGCAGGATAAACGTCCATCACGGATATGTGAATGGCAAGTCTGCTACAGTCCTTCGGGACACGGACAGTTCACTTATTGGTCTGAAGAGAACATTCATAATGCCTACAGACTATACAGGCAGGCACGTAACATGCAGAACATTCTCAGGCAATATTGAGAAATACCCACTAGCATGGGCATATATTGAAACACCTTTCCTCACTGGGAAAGTAAAGTGCGCTGCATTAACAAACCCAGTGTGTGATGTAATAATTGGAAATTTACCAGAGGTGAATGATAAACCTCATGACATAACATCTCTATGTATAAATGATAACATAACATCATCATCCAATGTCATCATTGATAATGTTACACCATCTGATGAATGTATGATAGCTAATGCAGCACTAAGATCTCATGACATCATTGATACCATTGTTTCATCACCATCTGATATCATTGAATGTGTGAACGCAGTAACTAGATCCACTGCTAGAGTGCAAGATGAAACTAATCAAACTGAGGCTATACAAATGCTTAGCCCAGTATCACTACCTACTAACACCATGAAGGAAACTTTTGTAACAGCTCAAAAGGCTGACCCTTCATTATCAAAGAATTTTAATCTGATCGGCCAAAAGCCAAAGGTAACCAAGAATGCAAAATGGCATTTTGCTGTGAAAAATGATATCCTCACCAGGTATTATACCAGAGGTGACAACACCACAGAGCAAACTGTTTTGCCAACTAATTATCGTAAGCAAGCCTTACATCTTGCCCACGATATACCTCGTGCAGGGCATATGGCATACGCTAAGACCAGATCAAGATTATTAACACAGTTTCATTGGCCCAAATTTTGCAATGACATTAAACTATATTGCAGAAGTTGTGACATCTGCCAAAAACTGATAAAAAAAAGGTAAACACCCACAGGCAAAGTTACAAGTCACTGACTTAGCCAGTCGACCTTTTGAAAAATTATCTGTCGACATAGTGGGCCCTCTTAATAATACAACAACTAGAGGGAATAAATATATTCTAACTGTCATTGATCAATGTAGCCGCTGGCCGGAAGCTATTCCGCTAAAGAACATAACTGCCAATGATATAATGGAAGTTTTCTTCCATATTTTTTCTCGGATAGGATTTCCAGACACTATCCAATCTGATAGGGGCACTCAGTTTATCGCCGCATCTACCCAAGCTTTCACCAAAATGTTGGGAGTGAAGCAATGTTTCAATTCCCCGTACGATCCTCACTCGAGTGGAATAATAGAAAAGTTTAACGGGGATTTAAAGCACATGCTTGCAAAAGTCACGCAAGAGCACCCCAATAACTGGGATGTATATCTACCAGCTATTCTTTTTGCTTATCGCGAGGTACCACATTCTAGTACCGGTTTCTCTCCTTTTGAACTTATCTATGGTGCAAAACCACTTGGCCCATTGACCATTTATCACCAAATGTTAACTGACTCTACTCCATTACTTAAACCCATATCATCATACGTATATGTTACATCATTGCGTGAAAGAATCATCAAATCTTGTACAATTGCAAAGAATGCACTAAAATTATCTGGTGCTACTTATAGACAGTATGCTGACAAAGGTAACAGGACAATAACGTTGACACCTGGACAGGACGTTCTTCTTCTATTACCTAGTGACAGACACTTATTGACTGATTCTTGGCAGGGACCTTTCAAAGTGACGAGACAGATTTCACCTGTAGACTACGAGATCCAAATAAAAGACAAACATAAAATATTCCACATAAATATGCTAAGACCATACTACAACAGAGACAACGAACAAGACGATACAACAGCTTGTACAGTGATCATAGATCACGAAGACGACGAGGCTAGTGACGAGATTCTAACACCTGCATTAGACACGACAAACTGCTTGAAGGAGATCAAAATCAACCCAAAGTTAACTCAAGCAGAAACAGACAGTTGCAAACAGCTAATACAACAGTACAACACCATCTTCTCCAACAACCCAGGACAAACAGAATTAGTACAGCATCACATCACACTCACATCAAACACACCCATAAGATGCAGACCATACACCATTCCATTACATTATAAAGAACACTTACACCAGGAGATCATCAACTTAGAGAAAAACAACATCATAAGACGATCCCAATCAGACTTCTCATCTCCAATGGTCATTGTACGCAAAAAGGACAACATTATAAGACTGTGTGTCGACTATAGGAAGCTCAATAAAATAACTCTTCAAGATCTTGAGCCAATGGCTAACTCTGACGACCTACTGACAGAACTGACAGACGCTAGGTTCTTTACGAAGGTAGATATGACGAAAGGATATTGGCAGATAGCAGTAGACGAACAGAGCAGACATCTGACAGCATTTGCCACACCTTGGGGACTGTACGAATGGTGCAAACTTCCATTTGGGCTAGTCAATGCCCCAGCCACATTCGTACGTATGACACGACTTTTGCTAGTAGACATACCTAACATAATTTGCTATATAGACGACATCTGTGTTCACACAGAGACGATGACAGAGCACATTAAGACATTAGAACAGACATTTGAACGCATTAGACAGCACGGACTGACGGTAAAGCCTGCAAAAGTAGACATCGCCTACCAGGAAATATCCTTCTTGGGGTACAAAATATCCAATGGCTTTGTCACGACAGACGATAACATTGTGTCCAAGATACTAAAACTCTCACTTCCGACTACAATAACACAAGTCAGAAGTTTGTTGGGACTGATAAATTATTACCGGCAGTTCATTCCTGATTTTTCAGAACTGACCGAAGTATTTACTAACTTACTAACAAAAGATAAATCGGAGAAAATTGTAAACAATGAATGCCTAAAATTTGCATTCCGTAAAGTATTATCTTGTTTTTCTGATAATAGCTTACATAATCCCATCCTAAAATTGCCCAATCTCCGTTTACCTTTCAGATTGCGTACAGACGCTAGCTCCGTGGCGATTGGAGCAGTCTTACTGCAAGAGTACAATAACATCCTCCATCCCGTGTTTTTTGTATCCAGGAAACTAAAAACCCAGAGAACGGGCTTGGTCCATACCTCAGTTGGAAGCCCTAGCATTAGTGGTGGGTATAACAAAATTGTCTAGATTCCTTCTAGGACGCCATTTCATCCTGGAATCTGACAGCAGCCCGTTTCGATTTATAAATTCAGGTGTACCTTCAAACCAGATGGTAGCGCGCTGGTCTTTGAAACTTCAAGATTACAGCTTCGAAGTTCGTCATATCCCAGGCAGAACTAACACGATCGCCGATCTGTTGTCCCGTTGTCCGACCGACCCAGTAAGCACCAATGTCTGAGTGCAGTGTGTAAAAATACACTCAGATTAACACAGCCATCCATCAGTGAATAATTCTTTCCATTCACAAAAAGCTGTGTAAAGTCTACAATGTCATGTGATAGGGGTTACTCCCAATATATATAGTGTTCTTATTTTACTAATTCATGTAGTGATTGTCGTGTATAATTGTGTAGTGTGTGGTAGAAAGCGAACTTTATTAACTGTATATATTACGAACAAGAACAGTGTCACATTCGCTCAAAAACTTACCGTAAGCGAACTATCCAATTTGACAGTGGCATCTGCGTGTGGAACATTCCAGGGATATTTTAAATACATGCATGAAAGTGTGACCTATACATTGACAGCTACACCACTGCAGTCAATCGTAATCCAGAAGGTTTTACAGTGAAACATCCAACACATGAACGTTTAAGAACATTGTACATTCCGTAACTACATCAGACCGGAACAAGCTTCTTCTAAAAGTTTAAACATCATCTGTTTAGTGTTCGTGTGTATTTCCGGATTAGTTGGAATTTAGTTCAAAATTAGCAGACGACATACAAAAGTTTAAAAAGCTATGACGATTCTAAAATCTTTAGGAATCAACAAGTTTGAATACACGAATTGTGTGTTTATATATTTATATAGTGTAATCTTAGAATCATATCTTGATTAATGTATTCATATTACCGACTTTTTCTCGTTAGTATGAAGAAACGTCAAGCGATGACGCTAAGAAATAGAATAATTATTGTAAATTATTATATTTCATATATTTTGAAATTATTCCCCTTTCTTTTATTTGTTATTACATCATTACACAAAGGGCCATAATTTGAAATGTATACTGTAATGTGTTGTGTATAAATAGCCATGTTGTTGCCAGATTGTTAACACACCAGGTAGCCATCTACTGGGCATGGTAGAGTGTTGCCGACATTGCAGACCAACACAAGAGCTCCTCGCCAAATGAGGTCAGGGTTTGAGCGTTTAATGCGACTTTTGTAAAAGCCGTATTTCGGTCTAGCCAGATGGTTTTTGTTTCAAGAACCATATTATTACGTTTTTTTTTTTTTGGAGGCTGCGAGGTAGATGCGTGAAGCTGGTACTACCGATCTGACTGGGTCATTAATGCAATTTAGGTAATCAGCCATCGAGAGGATGAAACCTGACCAGTGTTAAAGGTTGAACACCACATGTCGTTGACCACAACTTTCATTTCTTATATGTTTCTATGGCAAATGTGTATTTCTATGTATTATAATACCAAGGCATATAACAACAGAAGGGTTGACTCTGACAAGGTTAAAATACTAACCCAGGTTGTACATATATTATGCATGAAAGATTACATCTTTCATGGAGTTGCCCGGGGGAGCGTGTCAGAGTTTAGAAGGGTACAGTGATGCAGTGACATCGTTACGCCCACCAGGCGACTTAGTCCCCAGCAGGGATGCAGTAACTTCGTTACGCCGCCAGGCGAGTAGTAGTTACCTGCCTGCAAGATTGCTGGCTGACGAGCGACCAGCGGTCAGGCAAGGACGACGCAAGACGCACGCATGCCTCGTGAAGCTACCTCAGGTGGGAGGCAAGTTGCGAGCTACAGGCGGACAGCTTTGGGACGGCGACTCGACTGGACGCATGATGAGAGAAAGGCGTTGTGTGGTTTCTGTATATGAACGTCGAGTGTCTGGACATCTTGAGAGAAAGACTGTGAGCTGTATTGTACTTGTAAGTGTATTGAAGTGTCAAGTATATCTTGTTGTGATCATCGTATGCTATATGATGGTAAATAAATCCATTGAACGTTGAGTCGTTGAGTCTTAAGTCAAATCACGTTGTACTTGTACTGTCTCACATGTGTTAGGTTAGCGAGCCAAGTTTAAGACCCTGACACCAGCACCTATTTCACAGATTTGGCCTTCTTCTGCAAGTCGTGTCTCGCTCAAGGCTGCAATGTCGATGTTGTACCTGCTCAGCTCTCTTCCAATTAGTGCTGTTCGCCTCTCGGGACCAAACGTGCCATCTCTGTCAAGTAGGGTGCATACATTCCAAGTTACGATTGCTAAGGGAATAAGGTTTGCTCTTTTAGCTTTACCTGTTTTTTCTCTGCTTGTATGTCGACCGCAGTTTAGGGTACCCACCAACCGCGGCTAGCTGGTTAGGTAGTGATGGAGCAGACAATATTTAGGGCACCTTTTCTAGCCCCTTCCTCATAATATGGAGGTGAGCAGTGTGTTCCTATAGAGGGCTGCTCAGTCGCTCAGGGGGCTGCCAAATCCCACTGCTGCTCCGGTCAGTAGAAGACGACCATATGGCCGGAACCACCTGTGTGTAGGTCTGCGACTACGGCTGCCAGCGTACCCACGCCAGCCGCTTCGCCGCTCGCCCATCGCCACAGGGCTTGAAGGTGATATATGACGTTGGATGAAGAATGACTTTCGCGATGAATTTGATTAAAGTGAGGAAGAGTTGCGCAATTCGTCGACCTCACTCACTTGCCTGAGTCCATCTGAATCCAGTGGCAGGACAAGTCAAGATGACTGGAGACGAATACAGGTGCAGTGGATGACCGGGGCGCTCTACGTGCTTTTCCATGCTCATTACGTCCACAACGCTTTGCAGGTAAACGCCGTCTTGCCCGTTGTATCAGGAATGATTTCTTCCGCGTAGTCTGCCGGATCCTGTCTTCATATGCTGGGTAGGCATATCCTACTTCACCGCTTGGTTTGACACCAAATCGGCTACCCGCGCCTGGTTTAGCCAGCCTCTCACAGCTGTTGCACGGGGGTGGCCGCTGTCGCATGCAGACAGTTACTAGGAGCCACAGGCGGGAGCTGGGTGTCAGGCTTGGACCAGTGGGGATATATATATATATATATATATATATATATATATATATATATATATATATATATATATATATATATATATATATATTCTCACGATGTTCTTAATGATAATCGCGTGAGATGGTCGTTGTCTAGGTTACAATACTCCTTGTGTGTCACTACAGAGTGTAAGTTGAGCTAGCCACCTGTCTCACAATATAACTCACCCCCACATTACACATCCGCCAGTCAGTGAACAAGATTGAGTTGGCGCACATAATCTTTTAATGCAGAAGAAACACAAACACACGTAACATATTTCCATATCCAGAAAACAATATAATCCACCGAATATATATATATATATATATATATATATATATATATATATATATATATATATATATATATATATATATATATATATATATATATATATATATATCCTCCTCACAACTTAGTCAGCACACGTCATTGCCTTCTCAAGGCCTTCTTCATCTCAAATAGACAGTTATCCAGCTAATATCCACGGCTGGACCTCACACAATACAACCCACACACTGGGTCTAGGCCTCCACTAACTATCCAACCCACTCTGGGGTTTAGGCCTACATTCAAAACTGGAAGAACAACACAGGACGGAGATCTCTATCTAACTCCGCTTCTCTCCATAGACTACCGACCAGTTCGGAGTCCAAACATCAACTGTCCTTCAAGTCCCCTGACTTCACACACAACTAGACTCTCTCTCACCCCATCCCCCTGGGGTCTGCATCCACCCTCACCATTATTTCTCATGGCTGGTTGTTTTCTTCATAGCCTCGCTACAGGTCACTCACCTCAATGTCAATGACCCAGGCATATGTCATATATATATATATATATATATATATATATATATATATATATATATATATATATATATATATATATATATATATATATATATATATAAAGACAATGTATGTATGTCTGATCTTTATGCGTTCTCGAACGGTCCATCCGATTGAGATGAAAATTTTCTACATGTATTCTTTTCATTCCCGTGCAGCCAACTGTCATAGTTTGTTAGTGTACAATCAGCTATTTACTTACTAAAATTTAATATTTAAATTTACATTATCATTTATATATAGCGAGGGGACTTAACGTAAGAAAAGTTATTTCAAGGGGCATAACTTTTAATAGCATTGCTATATACATAGATATAGATTGTTGCATTGTTTTCAAAGATTTATAAACTCTTTGTCTACGTTATTTACAGGCATATGAGTTATAATAAAAAATGATATAATCTTTAAGGCATTTTCAAAGTTTTCATAAAAATAATGCATCTATTTAAATAGTGAAAATTTTCTAACTCATCTTTTTATGTTTAAAGAAGTTATCTACAGTCATGTAGGTGATTAAAAACAGTTCTCATTAAAAATAATGGATTTATTTTAGATACGTTAGAATTGTATTTCTGTACTTTTTTGGGAGTGGAACTTTTGAATTAATCGAAGCATTTGTTTTTTTCCGTTCGCTTGGTCGAGAGAAGGGCAGTACACAATTCACATGTGTATATGCTTGATTTTGTTTTTGTTTTAAAAAAAAAGGTTGGCCGCGTGTGTGTCAACATCAGGTTTTTCATTCAATGTTGTGGGTGTGAAAGAGAACACATGGTGTGTGGAAGGACATTTTTTTTGTATATGCTTGATTTTGTTTTTGTTTTAAAAAAAAAGGTTGGCCGCGTGTGTGTCAACATCAGGTATTTCATTCAATGTTGTGGGTGTGAAAGAGAACACATGGTGTTTGGAATGACATTTTTTTCCATCCTAGGCCGGGTCAGACAGACAGACAGACAGACAGACAGACAGACAGACAGACAGACAGACAGACAGACGGGCGGACGGACGGACGGACGGACGGACAGACAGACAGACGGACAGACAGACAGACAGACGGACGGACGGACAGACAGGCAGGCAGGCAGGCAGACAGACAGTCAGACAGACAGACAGACAGACAGACAGACAGACAGACAGACAGACAGTCGAGAACGGAAGCTTATATGACTACTAATACGAATTAAATGAGATGCTCCCCACCTGGGCCAGGGCGAAGTCAGGCTGGGTCGGACAGACAGATAGACAGAGAGACAGATAGTCGGGAACGGGAGCTTATATGACTACTTATATGAATTAAATGAGATGCTTCACACCAAGGACTGGGTGAAGCCGGGCCGGGTCAGACAGACAGATAGAAAAGACAGACAGACAGACAGATAGTCAGGAACGGGAATGGGAGCTTATATGACTACTTATATGAATTAATGAAATGCTCCCACCAGGAGCTGGGCGAAGCCTGCCGAGTAAGCCAGACAGACAGACAGACAGACAAGCAGACAGACAGACAGATAGATAGATAGATAGATAGATAGACAGACAGACAGACAGACAGACAGACAGACAGACAGATAGATAGATAGATAGATAGATAGATAGATCCCCGCCAGGGCCTGGGCGAAGCCGGACCGGGTCAGCTAGTGTGTGTGTGTGTGTGTGTGTGTGTGTGTATAGTGCTATCTTGGCGTATATATTATATTGTGCTATATCATGCGAAAGTGAACGATGTGTCGTGGTACGTCGTGTGGCGGCGCGAGATAGCTGCGCGTTTATGTCGGGATTTTTGGGTGAAGGATTTGTGATACACTCTGCACTTTCCTATGCTTCATCCTTATGGTCTGGGGACACCTAAATTAGGGGTAGGCTGATGAGGTGGATGATGCTTGGATACTTAGACACGGAGAAGTATGGGATAGGAGACTTGTTGCATTCTAAATTTGATATTACTGGCCAACCAGACCTGTTGAACCGTTCACACTTTGCCTACGGCTTATCCACGGGGTAAGGGAACGGGGATTGAACTCACACCTTCGACTTTGGGTGGAAAACACATGTATTAAAATAAGAACTCTTGCCCTCTGGAACAGAGGGGGTATCAAGAATGTTTTCTCCATGGTATGGGAGAGAGATCCCAGGAAAGAAACTGATGGATTGATTGACTTATTGATTGACTTATTGATTAATTGATTAATTAATTAATTAATGAGGGTGATTCTTTTGACAGTGATGGGGAGTTGTCCCGACGGACAATTCTACCGGAGAGATATTTTCTACCTGTCAAGCAGATTTAGGAAATGTACTTAGTGAAGCAATAGGAGAAACAGAGAGAGGAGGTACCAGGATGGGGAGACCGGAGTGCTAGACGACCAGACCAGTACTTATTGGAACCGTGCCTCTCAGACGAGCAATTCAAGTTGCTACCTGACAAGGGATGTGCACTCATGCCTCAACATCTTTCTTGGTAGAGAAGATCCCGTAACCTTTTTAAGATAGGTTATTTATTAGCTGAAGGCATGTTGTTTAGATGTTGTGCATGTAGGTCCGCTTTCGTGCCGAATGCTCTCACCTACCACTCTCCTTGCAGGTTCGCCTTCTATATAGCACCAACGAAGCTGATATTTAGATGGAACGATTTGGCTACACGTTCATTCCAGTGAGACTGCCCAGGCTTGGGTGAAGTCATGGCCAGAGAGCACGTCAATGCCATCTTCTTCGTTGAAAGCAACCTTACCTCATGCATACCGGGTAGTACATTCTGAAGTACATGGTTGATCACCCGTTGAGGTGACGTCCGACGATTATCCCATTTCCAGATCACGATATGATCTAACAGACCAATCGTCTCTTGCTTGTGTATACCTGAATCATCAAAATGAACACCATTCTATGTGACCAGACTCAGTTGGAGTCAGGCAGGACATGATGCTCAGCAACCTACTCCGACACTCATCTGCTACAGTCGATTAGAGTTGTTGAGAACTTCTACGACCCAGTCAGGGTTACACAGACACTTGAACTATTGTTGAACTGTTAAGGTATAATATGGATGCAGCTCTTAGATATTGTCACCAGGAGACGCCTCAGACCAGCGGGTCGCCCCAGCCAGCGTGGTTGCGAAAACCAGTAGTAGTGACTACGTCACTGAATGACACTTATGCAACTATCTATGGTGTTAGTCCAGTCCAGTCAAAGAGTTTCAAAATGGCCATTCCCATTTCATATTCACCGGGACTTGATTGAGGCCGGGAAAGTCCACACGTGTCCTTACTAAAGTGCTTGGAGAGAGCCCTGTGAGTCTCAGAGACCGACTAGACGGATACACACAACAGATCTTCTAGTGCCCCAGGATGATCATGGGATCATCTCTTACTCTACTATCCTCTGTTATCTAAATTGTACATAGATATCCTTTCTATCAGGCTCTTCAACATTCTACCCTGAACTCTAGTGTATAATAAACTTCTCATTTTGGTTACCATGTCTTTTCTGAAGTCTATGTGTGACGTCTTGGATGAGTCCCTAGAGATAACTGTCACTAGGTAGTGAGGGGAGGATACCTGTCTAGGCCCAAGGGTCAGTATACATGGTAACAGCGATTCGCTGGGTAACGACGACGGTCAAGTTACACCGAGAGTAGTGTATGTCAGGCTCTAGGATATTGTTTTGTGGAGGTGGAGTCTTATAGATACCTCCACAAAGGGTGATAACTCCTTGGTTTTTAAGTAGGTGTGGTAGTCAACTGACCCTTTCAATTATAGGTATGTCTAGTGTACAACATAGAAAATACAACATAAAGCATTCAAAATAAGAAACAAACGATTCAAGTAAGGTATATAATAATTTTAATAATCCATGTATAGACAAACAATACAATGCATACTGAACAGTAAACAATTAAATAAGTAGTGGTGTAGTTGATAAATTATCATTGTGTACCTGTCTTTTTATATACAAATATGATAACGAAGCACAATGTTGTTGATATGTATAAATACCCGTCCCCTGGGTCGTAAACCCCATATTGGTTCCCCCACCCGCCTCTTTGGTAGTTAGAACATTCAAGAATTTGTTCTTATCCAAGACATTGTGGCTTTTGCTCAGTCCCTCGGTACTGATTTATCATAACCTCCGACACAAATATACGTCTTACTACACAGTGACACCTTTCCCTCCCCTTCGTATTCTAGTTTTAAAAAGCCCGGGGGTTCTCTTTTCATAGGCTTTGATATCCACACAATCCTGACAGGTAGTGGTAGTAGTTCTATTAACAGGGCAGGTTTCAGACGGGAACCACTGATTGTAGACTCTGTCATATTCTTCTCGTAGGTGTGGTCTAACCACCTCAGAGAGTGAATCGGCGCTAAGTGCCAAATAGAGAGAGTCAGTGTCCATCTCAGTGAGTTGGTAGAGATAAATTTGTCGAGAAAGTCATAGTAGAAAGCTAGCATGCGCAGCTTGGCATATTGGTAGACAAAGAAGCCAATCTGTAGAGGCAGATCCCAGACAGTTTTTTTCTTTAGCCTTTCTACTTCGAAGAGATCATCTGCAAAAGCAGTCATGCTTTTGAACCTGGGGTTATTGAGTAGTTTGGTAGTGTCTTTTCCCTGGCAGTAGGAGACGTCGGTATGTTTGGTTTTATTAGTTAGTGTTTTTCCATAAGCAGCGTTGCCTAACAATTTCATAGTGTCGGCTGTAATACTCTCAGCCAGATGTTTGTCCCCTTGTCGGCGGGCGTTAGACACTGTTTCCCCAATTTTTTTTGGTCGGCGAAGTGTGGGAAATCTCGTGCGAATGTGACGGTGGTCGGTTCATAACAGAACGGGGTGTATGAGGGGTGGAAAAAGTCATTATGTAACGGGTTGTAAAAACGTTGGTGAGTGGTGTGTTAAAATATTTTGAACTGTTAGCACATTGGCGGTGTGCATTAAAAGGAATATATGGAATAGTTGCGATGGCGATCGTAGTAATAGTGGGTATGGCTTAGTGAAATTAGTTGATAATGGGTGGTTATTAATGGTATGTAGACGGTCGTAGTGGCTTATTCACTAGCATCACACGTGTTACAAATGAAACCTTAAAAAGTAACATAGTCTATTGTATTGGATATGGTGTAGTGTCATTCAGTGTTAAGGAGTGGGTAGCAGGTAATAGTGGTCAAGAGGTGGTCAAATAGTGGTCAAGCAGTGGTCAAATGGTCGAGTAACCACTTAAATTCTGGAGGAAAGTACTGTAGTGACATGGTAGTGGTTAAAGTGGTAGATGACGTGGTAAAGAGGTGGTCAAGTAATGGTCAAGTGGTCAAGTTACCACTTAAATTGTCAAGGAAAGTAGGTGTAGTGACATGATGATGGATAAAATGGTAGATGACGTAGTCAAGTGGTGGTCAAACGGTGGTCACGTAGTGGTCAAGTGGTAGTCATGTAGTCGAGTGACAACTTAATTGTAAAGGAAAGTACGTATAGTGAAATGGTAATGACTAAGAGGTGGTCAACTAGTGGTCAAGTGGTCGAGTGACCACTTAAATTGTCCATGAAAGTATGTGTAGTGAAACGGTAGTGGATAAAGTGATCGATGATGTGGTCAAGAGGTGGTCGAGCAGTGGTCAAGTAGTGGTCAAGTGGTCGAGTGACCACTTAAAATCTAGAGGAAAGTTCGTGCAGTGAAACGGTGATGGTAAAATAAGTAATGACGTGATCAAATACTGATCAAGTAAAGGTCAAGAACTGGTCAAATGGTCGAGTGACCACTTAAATTGTAGAGTAAAGTATGTGTAGTGAATCGGTGTTGGCTAAAGTGATCGATGACGTAGTCAAGTGGTGGTCAAGCGGTGGTCAAGTAGTGGTCAAGTGGTAGTCAAGTAAATGAGTGACCACTGAAATTGTAGAGGAAAGTACGTATAGTGAAATGGTGATGATCAAGAGGTTATCAACTAGTGGTCAAGTAGTGTTCAACGGGTCGAGTGACAACTTAAATTGTTGGGGAAAGTATGTGTAGTGAAACGGTAGTGGATAAAGTGATCGATGATGTGGTCAAGACGTGGTCAAGCAAAGGTCAAGTTGTGGCCAAGTGGTCGAGTGACCACTTAAAATCTAGAGGAAAGTACGTGTAGTGAAACGGTGATGGCAAAATAAGTAATGACGTGGTCAAATACTAATCAAGTAGTGGTCAAGAACTGGTCAAATGGTCGAGTGACCACTTAAATTGTAGAGGAAAGTACGTGTAGTGAAACGGTGTTGGTTAAAGTGACCGATGGCATGGTCAAGTAGTGGTCAAGTAGTGGTCAAGTGGTCGTATGAAACCTAATGACTCAACCGGTCAAAGATGGCGATGCATCCAGTGACATGCATAACGATACACATGGAACACGTGGGTAATTATTCAACCGGTCAAAGATGCCGATGCTTATAGTGACATGCATAACTATACACATGGAACACATGGCTAATGACTCATCCGGTCAAAGACGGTGTAGCATCCGGTCACATATGTAATGGTACATTTGAGACACGTGGTTAAGCGGGATACTACTATCAGTTGTCGAGCCAGGGAACCTAATTCATGATGATCACCGTGTATGGGAGTGATTCCACTACATCGGTAACATTGCATCCGAAGGCTAATAAGGTCACCCTTCTCTCTCGCTCACTCTTTTCTATAACCGTGTAGTCCTAGTGTCACCAAGCAACACCAAAGTAAACCCCGACATCAATACAACATAAACCGGTCTCGAAAGCAGCATACACGCGCGTAAACACGTCATCACAGTGTCCGACTAGACCTTTCTTATACTCATAGTGCAGAGATGTGATCACCGATGCTATTCAGTGAAGTCGTAAATGTACGTAACAGCTATCGGGTCATACAACGACGAGTGGCTAGTGCACGTTAACAGATGTATAATATTAAACACGAACACAACAAACTGTCCCGACTCAACCTTAGGCAATGCATGTAACATGACATATCACGTGTCCGCTGTCATAACTAGCGACGTTATCACGTAGCAAATTAGACATCTACACTTTCATTACCTCTCTATGTGTCCATACGTGTCTTTACATCTTTCTCCAGAAACCCATTTCCAACACCAATATATGTTTTTTTCAGTGTGCCTGCTCAGTGCCACACTTCACAACCAGACAAAAGTACACCTTCTATGTACCACTTCAACCGTCAAATAAGAAAATATGTTGTACAAAGTATTAAGATTATTGGTCAAATACAGAAATATCTCGTCCAAACTTATAAAAAGTAGGAACATTTGGTAACCTATTGGGAAAAATATCAACCAAGTAGGAAACTTTGTTAGTCAAATAGAAAAAATATTGACCACGTAACGAAATATCTTGTCCAAACTTATGAAAAGTAGGAAAATTTGTTAGCCAAATGAGAAAAAGATTGACCAAGTAACGAAATATCTCCGCCAAACTTATGAAAAATAGGAAACTTTGTTAACCAAGTGTGAAAAAGTATCGGCCAAAGAGATAAATATCTCACTCAAACTTATAAAAAATAGGAAAATTTCTTAACCAAAGGCGGAAAAAGCTTGGCCAAGTAAGACAATTTGTTATCCAAATTAATAAAGACATTGACCAAGTAACGAAATATCTCCACCAAACTTATGAAAAGTATGAAACTTTGTTAAGCAATTATGAAAAAATATCGCCCAAAGAGAGAAATATCTCACTCAAACTTATAAAAAGTAGGAACATATGTTAACCAAATGGGAAAAATCTTGGCCAAATAGGAAAATTTGTTAGCCAAATAGGAAAAATATTGTCCAAGTAACTAAATACATTGTTCAAACTTACGAAAAGTAGGAAAATTTATTAACTAAATGTGAAAATTTTGGCCCAATTTCAACCAAACTTATAAATATTTCAACTAAACTTATAAAGAAGTAGGAAAATTTGTCAGCCAAATGGGAGAAAAGTCGGCCAAATACAGAAATAACGCAACCAAACTTATAAAAAGAAGGAACATATTGATTAAGTAACGAAATATCTCGTCGAAACTTATAAAAAGTAAGAAACTTTGTTAACCAAATAAAAAAAAAAAAAATTGACCAAGTAAACAAAAAGCTCCTCCAAATTTAGGAAAAGTTGTAAACTTTGGTACCCAAATGCGAAAAATGTCGGTCAAATACAGAAATAGCTCATCCAAACTTATGAAAGGTAGATAATTGTGTTAACCACATGGGGAAAATGTTGACCAAAATAGGAAATGTCTCGTCCAAACATATAAAAAAGGAGGAAAATTTGTTAGCCTAATGGGAAAAAATATTAGCCAAGTAAAGAAATACCGCATCCAAATTTACAAATATCTAGTCCAAACTTATGGAAAGTAGGAAACATTGCTAACCAAATGGAGGAAAATACTGACAAAGTAAAGAAATATATCAATCAAACTTATACATATTTCGGTCAAACTAATAAAAAGTAGGAAAACACGTCAGCCAAATCAATCAAAATGTTGATAAAATTTATAAATGTCTCGACCAAACTTATAAAAGTAGGAAAATTTGTTGGCCCAAGTAAGAAATATGTCACCCAAATTAGGAAAAGGGTTGGCTAAATTAATAAAAAGTACAGACAAACTAAGAAATATGTACGTTAAGGTAAGAACAATGTTTATCAATTTGAGATAAATGATGGTCAAACTAAGAAATATGTATGGGAAAAATATTGACCAAGTAAATACATATATCAATCAAACTTACACATATCTCCGTCAAACTAAAATTTAAAAAAAAGTAGGAAAACATGTCACCCAAACTAATAAAATGTTGGCCAAATACAGAAATATATCAACTAAACTAACAAGAAGTGGGAAAATTGATTAGCCAAATGGGGAAAATATTGGTCAAGTAAAGAAATATTTTAACCAAACTTATAAATAACTCGTCCTAACTTATAAAAAAAAAGTGGGAACATTTGTTAGCCAAATGGGACATCTGCATAACAGCATCTCTCATAGATCAATGACACATGTGTTTAAAAACACTTCAGATCTTTACCACCAACGTTTAACATAGACAGCATTACAAATTTATTGCGCGCTTCACTTAATATACAGGTATAGGCTATGTATAAGAAAAAGGGTAGGTATAGGACGTGTATCGAGCTTGTATCTTGCGCAATAAAATTCCTATGTATAATTTTTAAATTTTAATTAAAATGTAATCACACAAATTTCACTTTTTCCATTACTAACACTGGTTTGTATCTATGTCTCTTAAGAAAGAGTTTGTTGTGTGTGATGTATATAATGAGGTATTTTCATTGGGTTTTTTCTTATGGTGTCCATATGCATTGTATTGTTTGTCTATACATGGTTTATTAAAATTATTATATACCTTACTTGGACCTCCATGTGTATATAAACCGAATGGTTTGTCTCCGTGCAGAACCCGAGTCCATGTTTTATACTCGCTCACAAGAGTTCGTGGACGTCGCCATTTTCAGTTGTTCTCAAGACTTCATACCGACAGGACACGTCCACTAACAATTCCAAAGTATACACACACTAGTGTGGGGGACACCCGTACTGATCTATTTCGCAAATGGACAAGGTGTCAAATGTGTCTTTCTGAAGGTAATTGAACGATTTTATTCTTGAGTCGTATGTAAATAAACCAATCTCAGAATCTGAGTGGGTTAATCACAGCCAAAAGTCTAGTAGTACTATAGGTACTTTGATGACAATTTAAAAATTGGTTTGGCATTGATTAAAGCTGGACAGTTGAATAGGACCTGAAAAATGCTTTCCAACGGTACCTCATTCAAGTCTGTACGTTGATTCTAAGCCGAGATATCCAGATTTGTGTGTCAAATTATGTCATTATATGGAAAATATAGGAAAATACTAATCTGTCTTATTTTTACTTGCTGCCCAGAAACAACAATTGTTTACAATGTGTTTAAAACTGCTATAACTTCTTTAGTTTTGAGAAAACCCCATAGCAACTATATATTGTCTTGTTCGGAACGGCGAGGCCTAACTGCCTAGGTAGAAAATTTTTGATGTTATGCAATATCGACTCATTAAAATTCAAAATGGCCGCTAATTAATGATTTAATAATGATTAAACTTAGCTAACGAACCTTAAAATGCCAATTATGAATATTTTTCCCTTCAGTTTGATCAAACAAATAAAAAGGCCATGTTGTGATGTTGTAAATATGATTTGTGACTAATTTAATTTCAAAATTGCTGCCAATTAATTAATTAATAATTAAGTTTAAAAATTTAAACTTGGTTAACGAACCTTGAAAGACCAATTATGTATCTCCGAAGTTGGAGTGGGTTCGCCTGATGACGAAGGACACTGGAAATAGGGGAAGCTAATCCACATGCAAAATTCAGTTGAGTGCACTAGAAGTAATGTGTATGGACTACGCTCGAGTTTAAAGCCAACGAGTGAGCGAAAAAAAAATAATTAATGTATTCTACCCTCTTCAGTTTGATAAAACAAATCAATAGATAATGTTATGATTTTATAAATATGCTTTATTACTAATTAAAATTCAAAAAGCAGCCAATTAATTATATATAGAAGCACTAGAAGTAATGTGTATGGACTACGCTCGAGTTCAAAGCGAGCGAGCGCAAAAAAAAAAAAAAAAAAATTATGTATCGAACACAGTCAGATCTAGAAAGCATCCTGCCAATCTGGAAAAGAAAAAGAAAAAAACAAACTTAGTTAATAGTTAAGCTAATTAATAGTACTAGTACTACTAGTACTAATTAAAAAAACTAATACACATGTTCGTGGTCATTAAAACCGTCTGGTGACGTCTACAAATCTCTTAAGTCTTGTAAAGAGATTTCTGTCTCCTTTACCTGCGTGAAATCAATGTTACAGAAACATTCTTAACAAAGGCAATTTTGTAATAATAAATATCTAGTAAGACTAAACACATTTTATCCAATTACTTTTATATTATTATTTGGTGGGTATAATAAGTGCTTTAACTTCATTTGTGATTCGTTGTGGATTATTTTATGAAGGTAAGTGGAAACAAAATATTTCACTTGATTTCTGAAAGCATGTCATCTGTTTGCTATTATATAACTATTAACATATTTGTTTGTTTTAGCATTAATATAATTATATAAGACTGCAACTAAAAGAACATGTTTTTTAAAACATGAACATACTGCATCGAAATGTCTCTTTCTGTCTCCGTAAAATCTCTGCATCCATGGTCCGGTGAGGAAGTGTGAGTACAGCATAAGCACTTGCAAGTGGAGTAGGACACATGGGTCTGTCAAACCTTCGTAGATCACCTGTGAAATGTAAAAAAAAATTAAAAATTAAAATATAAAATTAATGGAACTGGGGTAAAGCTGTGGAAATGTAAGAAGAAGGGTGATTCATTAAAAATTACGGAGAATTCGGCAGAATTAAACTGGCAACAGTGAACATTCCTATTTAAATTAACCACCTTCTTAGACTCTTAATGGCTCAAACTAAAATTGACTAGTGAGCAGACGCTGTGACATGTTTATTACTTCCAGCAATTCTATTGCGAATATAATTTTTCTCTATTCGCAATTCTATTGATATAATATTTGGTGGATATAATAAGTGCTTTACCTTCATTTGTGATTCATTGTGGATTATTTTATGAAGGTAAGTGGAAACATATTTCATTTGATTTCTGTAAGCATGTCATATGTTTGTTATTATAAAAACTACTAACATATTTGTTTGTTGTAGCAATAATATAATATACAAGACTGCAACTAAAAGAACGTGTTTTATTTTAAAACATGAAAATGCTTACTGCATCGAAGGGTCTTTTTCTGTCTTCCGTAAAATCTCTGGATCCATGGTCCGGTGAGGAAGCGTGAGTACAGCATAAGCACTTGCAAATGGAGTAGGACACATGGGTCTGTCAAACCTTCGTAGATCACCTGTGAAATGTAAAAAAAATTAAAAATTAAAAAATAAAATTAATGGAACTAGGGTAAAGCTGTGGATATGTAAACAATATAAAATAACACAAAGTAATGCAGCTTTACAGAACAGAATTATGAAAAATACTGTGAAAAAAAAAATGAAAGGGATTGTTGTTTTTATTAGATACCACACACAAAATTGTCGGCAATAGAATTACAACATGATTATGATTGTACTAGGTAATGGTGCACTGCAAGGATGATGATGATGATAATTAATTACCTCAGTTTGAAAATTTGATGAATAAGTTCTGCAGCGTGGCATCCCAAGGCACTCTTCTGTCTGTCTTCATCTGTAGCATTGACTGGTTCCAGCATGTGCAAAACTTCACCAGCATCCATCTGTCTCATGTCACTTGCAGTTTTCTTCTCCATGATGATGATGATGAACTTTAGAACTGTGGGGGAAAATTGTTCTAAAATTAAAATAATTTCAGTGGCATGAAGTTAGAGGGAGATAGGGGAGAGGGAGGAAGGGGGAGAGAGAGGGAAGAGAGGGAGGGGCAGGGAGAGAGAGAGGGAGGGGAAGGGAGAGAGGGAGGGAAGGGAAAGACAGAGAGGGAGGGGAAAAAAGGGAGGGGGAGGGAGGGGAAGCTAAAGAAGAGAGGGGGAGGGGAAGGGAGAGGGAGAGAGGAAGGGAAGGGAGAGACTCAGAGAGGGAGGGGAAAAAAGGGAGGGGGAGGGAGGGGAAGCTAAAGAAGAGAGGAGGGGAAGCTAAAGAAGAGAGGAGGAGGTAAAGAAGAGAGAGGGAGGGAGGGGAAGGGAGAGTGAGGGAGGGGAATGGAGAGATGAGAAAGAAATAAAATGAAAAAGAAAACAGGGAGGGGCAGGGGGAGAGAGATATAATTAAATTATTAATTAGATAGGGTCATATTTATTAATTAATCAGGCTATTTATAATCTATTTTAAACAAGAGATACAGAAATAGATGGAGAATTAAATTATTATTAATATTAACCACAATGTGGCTTTAGCAATGAACTATTACATAAAAGAACTGGTGTAAACAATGGCAAGTCCCATCTGTATAAGGTAAATAAGAAGGCAAGATGGCCGCCATTTTCCCCCTAGAGACCGAGTAAAGTGATTCACTTCAAACAGCTAATTTTAATCAAAACCGATCATATCAAGTAATGAAATTGTACACAGAGATATAAAAATGGATGGAGAATTCAATTATTACTAATATTAATCACTCAGGGGGTTTTGCAATGAACTATTACATAAAGAACAGGTAAACAACGGCAAGTCCCATCTGTATAAAGTAAATAAGAAGGCAAGATGGCCGCCGATTTTTCTGCTTGAGACTGAGTGAAGTGATTCAATTCAACAGCTAATTGTAATAAAAACCGATCATTACAAGAACTGAAATTTTACACAGAGATATAAAAATGGATGGAGAATTCAATTATTACTAATAATAATCACTCGGGGAGCTTTGGAACATTCTGTTCACTACGTGAACTTACCTCAATACTTTGAAATACACAACAATGATGGGTTTCCAACGAAAAACCCTTAGAGCACATGTTTTCAAAAAAAAACCGCATGGTTCCGAATTTCCCCATTCCCCATTTGTCGAAAAAAAAATAAACTTTCCACCTCGTTCAACCCGTCCTCAATGACGTTGGTTATAGTTGTGGTGGTTCATAGTGCGGTATAGGTTTTATGGTCTTTTGTGCGTTAGACAGCTTCTATTACTGCCTGTCTGGCCGAGTCCCTCTTTTTTGCCATCGTTTTTGCTTTTGACGTTGTTGCTGGTGTGTCTGCTATCATTATCGGCTTTGCCCATCCTCTCGTTTGATGTCTTCTTTTCCGGAGCTGACCTTGGGGGGTGGGGAGGGGCTGTCTTTTTTCATCTGTTTTCTTGGCTTATCCTGGGGAGGGGGGGGGGGGGGGTTAACCCATGGTTAACAATACTGGCCTATTTATAGCCCGTCAAAATCACACAATTTTCGGAATTTAAGAAAAAATATGATCACATTAGGAATCGGGTCAAATTTTCAGGAGCAAGCAACGGGGTCGGCAGGTCACGTGATCAAGGTCGTAAATGTCCGATCACGGCATCGGATTATAGTACCTAAGTACTACTACTAGTAGTACAAAGTAGTAGTTAGTTAGTAGCATATACAGAGAATATTGTAAAATGGGGTTTCTACTTATGAAATCATAACAGTTGGATACAGCTTGACAAGACGAATCCAACGGTATCTCAACTAAGAGTGTACGTTAATTCTAAGCAGAGTTATGAATTTTTATGTGTGTCGTAATTTAGAACCAGGAAGTGTAAAGGCTAAAGAGGTCCTAAGTAATGAGGGAGATTTTATCGCGGCTTAATAAATATAAGTTGAGAAATTCTGCCTTCTATTACTGTGGCTTGTTTATTTTTAAACATACAACTTAGTACCGTATATCATTGTGTCCGGGGTGGTAAGGTCTAACTTGACGTATTTTCTATTTTTCGACAGAATGTGCCGTGACCTAATTAACAATTAAAAATGGCCACCAATTGTTTATTATTTATTAAAAGTCTGTCGCATTGCTAACAAACCTGGTAAGATATATATTTTATTATGCGTTTTTGGCAACAGGAAAGTAAAGGCCACATTCCTCTTTCAATAGAATGTCGAGAGAATTGAGAGGATCAACTTCATTGCACCAGGTTTTATCCCATATGGCTCAATCTCTTTTTGCAGGGCGGCCTGCAGAAAGCATTGCACAAAGCATGAGAGTCTCTGAGTCGCCAAGAAAAATGGACTCGACTTTAAAGACTTTGCGATAGGATGCGTTGTGGCCTAATTAACAATTAAAAATAGCTGCCAATTTATATTAATTAAATGTCATGTGAAATTTTTGTCGTTAGTGAAAGAACAATTCATGAAAATGTACTCATATTGTCTTAATGTACCCACTGCATTGTGACAGTTTTCTTTTGTTGATTAAATATCATGCATTAATGTAAGTAAATAAGTTTGTAACTGCTGCATAAATTAAGGTGATGCTTACCCTAAACAATTAAATTCTATAATACTTAATTGTTATGTTCTGTTATGGTATAGGGTTTGATACTGAAGACTGCTGATCGATAAAATACTGTCAAATTGACTGTGCACTTAATGGGTTGCTATGGAAACCAAGATAAACAGCAGCCATATTGCATTTCTTAATATACCTCTAAAACAGTCATTTTTTTAATGTACAGGCTAAATTCTTTGTTTTATGTGTAAATAAATTGACCCTTTACAAGTTTTTGTTCATAATTTTAAAATTTTAACATTTTTCATGACAATTTTTTTTTTTTAACTGCTGCACAAAAACTAAAACTTAATTTCCATGATTGCTTTATTCACTTTGTAAGTAATATAATGAAGTATATCTTGCACAGTTTCATTAAAATCTAACAAATAGTTTTTAACAAAAAATTGTACTTATGTTTAAAAATCTGGTGAAATGAGAAAACGGGAAAAAACAAATTATTTTTTTATGTTTTATTACTAATACACTCTTTTACACAGAAAAACAGTTTACAACTGTACCTGACATTTAGAATAGTTCTGCTGCAGCTCACCTTGTCTCTTCAGTTTGGCCGCTCGTACAGTGTCACGTCTTTTAGTTTGTTTGTCCTTCTTGTACTTCAGACTATTTCTTACTTGCTTCTGTATCTTTGATGTTCCTAGTCTCTGCATATGCAGGCCTGTAGAAAGTCCATAAAACTGGGCAGTGTCTTGGGCAGCAGCAGCTCCAAAGTTGAACTTCTTGCTGCAGTTACAACTGCAAACTGAACACGCTTGCGTGAGGCAAAGTTGTCTTTAGTACATGGAGTCCATATTAATCTGTGTAAACACTCATTTGAATTCTGAGTTTGTCCTGACACACATCTACTAAGTAATTTAGTGTCAGACAGCCTTTCAGAAATTGGCAACAGATATTTCTCAAGCTTGTAACGGTTGAGCCATGTGTGTAACATCTTGTCATGAGGACTTGGAACCTGATGCTTAGCTAGGGCGGATTGAAAAAAAACACCAAGATTGCTCTCCACTTGGGCAAATTTCATGACGTGGACTTTTGTCTGTTGAAAAACAATGATGCAGTGAAGCCATAACACTTTTCCTCATGGACTCTACTCTTGTGTTGTTTCTTATGGCTCTGTTATAATAAATTGTCAGCTTATGGATGGCATTTTGTGTAAGCTGACCTTTACCGCGTCCTCCTAGGGTCACGCCTTGCTTTCGGCAGTCAGCAACAACATTGCAGAGTGCTGTTCCAAGGCGTTTACTGACATGGTTGATACACTCCTCTTTGTCTATCTGAATGTCATCCCCATATGGTTTGATCTTGGTAAGTTCCGCAAATGTTTTGGTGTCAACATCAGAAAGTATTGACATGTAGCGAAGTTTATGACGGGCCACAGACCGTCGCCACAAGCACCCTTGCATGCCTCCACCTCCATCATTCCAGCAGATTCTGTGAAATTGTTATCACAGTTTAGAAGATGTTCTGCCTTCCATGCTGCAGATTCATCTGGTTTGTCTCTGGAAAGTGTCTTACCATTGGTTTCACACACCTGGCAATATGTGGACATAACATGGGCATCTATGCAAAGTCCTGTAAGAGCATCCACTGTACAGCCAACTCTAATGCGGGATGTGTGGCCTCTAGTCAGCCAAGTGCCATCAAAGCTGGCACTAATATCTAGCACATCATTGTCATGTAGAGTTATGCCTGACTGTTGTGCATGAGCCTGTCAAACATACTTTACGGTTTGAGAGAAAACAGTGTCCTCCAGATCTTCTATCTTTGAATATAGTTTATTCACTTTGCTGTGAAATGTTTTGTGATGAAGACCTTGCAGGTTCATGTTTTCACAAAAATTATTGAATGTTGTTGCACCCATCAAACAAACTAATGCAGAATATACAGACTGGCTGTTGACAGCAAAAGATTTATCCCCATCATTACTTTTTGCAGATAGGTATCTATCACACACTACTTCTTCACAACAAGAACAGTAAACCTCTGCATACACAGCTAATCACCTGCTGTCAGTTTTAAAAATAAAACTAATATTTTTACATACTGGACAACATAACATTTTGATGATTTCGTCCATTTCTGAACAATCAACTATTGCTCTTTGACTTTGTTCCCATTTTTGGTATCCATTGTTGTCACCAGAAGCATACTTGCTGCTAGTGAATGTCATGTATTTTTACGTATCTCTTTTAAATTCCATTCGGGTAATAAAAGAATCACTTCCACAACTTTGAGAAGAGCACGATGACACTGATTCATTCAGGTTCACTGCCAAAACACTTGGATTTGGAGGAAGTGGGTCGCTTTCAGAATTGTCTGTACTGTTTAACGGCATTCTGGGAGGCTTTTCGCTGCTTACGAGCATTTACGAGATGTAGTCTGAGAGATTTCTTACGTTGAGTAGATGACTGGATGTTAAATTTCTTGGTACGAGGCATTTTTCAATGTGTGTCGATCTGTTGTCGGCAATAAACATTCAGCGTCTGAATCGTCATGAAGTGTAAACATCACAAAAAGATGGGGGGCTGAGTGATCTCGGGGTATGGTGTCTGCCTCGAGTGCTGGAGGTCCCGGGTTCAGGCCCCGGTGAGGACCGGGATTTATTTAATAAATCCACCTGGACTTCCAGAAATAAAATTTTCCCTGGTCTCTGGGTAGTGAGATCGGATGCCCGTGTGTATTGTTGCGCACGTAAAAAATCCCTTGGCAGTTGAAAATCGAAAAAGAGTAGCCTAACGGCGCTGCCCTGCCAAAATTTCGAGTTAAAAATCTACCCAAAGTATTTCAGGATCCTCGCCGATGCAACAGAGTTCGTGCATTGAGCTGAGTTTCTCCATACTCAGGTTTGAGTTAGGAGGAAAACGGAGCACTTATGGGTTAAACCGTGTGCCATGATGTTGATCCAACGACTAAACTAAACTAAACATCACAAATCGGCCATCTTGGAAACCCATGTGATCAGTTTCAGCCATCGGGGATGGCGCATTGCTTGCCATCTCGTGACATGTTCCATATATGGAAGTTTCCGGAGGATTACTGATACGAAACAAACTGTTGTAGACAGAAGAGTTTCCGATTAGAAGAACTAAAGTTTCACGAGCAGTTACAGGAGATCATGATGTTTCTAACGATGTATGACACGTGTGTGTAGCATTTCACCGTGATATCATTGCTAGGGTTTGAAAACCGTCCATTTCATAACAATTTTCAACAAGCAGACAATCTGACACCTAGGGTGGGTTCAGTAAAATATGAATATTGCATGAACAGATTCAGTGCCAAACAAAAAGTGGGTTTTGCCCAATCAGAAATTGATGGCAGAAAATGGGAAGTAGGGGTGTGTCATAATAATGATCTAAACATTGTTAACATGGTAGCAAATATATTGTATTATATATCAAATTAAAGGACATTGCACAAGGAACACGTTGGTATTGCTACTGTTGCTAAAAGTTAGAAATATAATAATAATATTAGCAGATGTTGTAAAAAAAAATTGAAGACAGGGGTGACAAGTACGTGAAATTTCCACTTACCAAGGCGCTACTGCTCCAACGCTGTTTATAATCTAATGAAACTTACTGAATTATGATAACTACACCACTTTGCTACACAAATATCACTAGAACGGTCCCATAACATCAATAAATCACAATAAAAACATCCTATTTTGAAGCGCATCATTGTCATATAAAATGGAAAATGTCGGAAAATCACGAGACAGGTTTTGACCGTTTTC
Source organism: Cepaea nemoralis (assembly GCA_014155875.1). Taxonomy (NCBI): domain Eukaryota; kingdom Metazoa; phylum Mollusca; class Gastropoda; order Stylommatophora; family Helicidae; genus Cepaea; species Cepaea nemoralis. Next base: position 2,791 of record JACEFZ010017071.1, on the reverse strand, counting down.
TGCTGATCAACACAAGATGTACGCTATTTTTTATTTAGTTATAATTATTATTCTTTTAAATTTAATTATTTAAATACTCCTTAAATACTTTGTGATAGGCAAAGCAAACTTTAGGGGCACAAGTGTGGCCCATTAGCTAATTCGAAATGATGACAAACTTTCACGGTTAGCGGCTAACCAGCTACGGTAGCCGGTTAGTATTGTTTACATTCATAAATAATTAATTTAACCGAACAACCACATTTAACATGTGCTATCAGTTTAGAATCGTTCACAAAGTCCTTTAAATCAGAATAACTACAATCTAACATTGTTTAAAACTATTATCTAATGTAAATATGTGAGGCCGAAAATCAAGGTCAATGCCGTTGTCAAATAAGAAAAATAAACACAACTTTAACTAAGAAATTTTGATCAATATTCATTCATTTTCGGTCTGTCGTGGCCTGTGTGTAAATGAAAAACCTTCTTCCTGCAAATAATGTCATTTCGGGGCATTCAAATTAATCATGGCATGCAAACGAAACAAACAAACGAACTGCTAAGATCTTGGCAATACAGTGACCAAGGGGCAAAAAAGTTCAGACTGTTTGTCAACTGAGTGACCGTTGGCATCGAGTCAGTTAAAATAACAGTTTCTAAACAAAAACAAGTACCGAATCTGATAGAAGACATGATAAGGTGTCTAAAAATGAACTATTCCAAAGATAGCCAAGTTGACCAAAAATCGTTGTTTTTACTGCCGCACATCACCTTAAGCAGCAGTTAATTAATTATTAACATATTAAATAATAAAAAAATAAAAATATTTATTAATTAAATATTCGCTAATAATTGATTTCTACTTCTGCTCTATAATTACACAGTTCTGTGTCTAAAAGTGAGCAGTTAATAATTAAATACTAACATTTAAATAAAAAAAATAACTTATTCACACTATTTTATTTAAATTTAAATAATTATGTACTGGTGCGCTGCTAAGGAAAAAAGAAGTACTCCTTACAGGTTTACAGTCGGGTCGGAAAGCTGGCTTTAACAATTATTTTCAGTCATGTCAGAGGGTCCCCTCTGCTGTGTGTCCACCATGATGAGGTAGAGGGGCTTGAGTGTTCCAATGACCCAAGAGCTATGCCGACGGTAGCACAGCTACTGACAGGATCACCCATGTCGGACAGGTCAAGGGAAAGGAACCAGACCAAGTGACACACAAACCTGCTGCCTTGTAGGTAGACTGGAGACAGTCAAAGGCTAGGGAAAGCACCCCGAAAAATGTTTGTCGAAATCGGATGTACTGAGCCACAGGCTTGACAAAGCAGTGCAAGAAAACTTAATTCATGATGTCACAAATTAACATTAATAGTTATGGTGCTAATCCCATGAAGTCCCATCAGGCAGTGATAGTGCCGGGCCCCCTGCCTCGAGGGGGTCCACCCGTGACTACTGGTGGTCACCTTCCCCTGTGCTGTGGAGTCAAGGCACAAAGGAGTAGGTTAAGAGCTATTGACCAAACACCCAGGACACTCAACATACTACAGTGGAATGCCGAAGGAGTTTATAACAAGAAAATCTCCCTAACAAAGCGTCTTCATAAAGATAGAAATATCTGTGATCTCTGACAACCAAATGGAAATTATAAGTGTTGATATTAATGATAAAGGACATGAAAAAAAAAAGAATTTACAATCTGTATAGCCCAGCAGATAAGGACCTTACACTCTCAAACATGAAAATAACTGACCCAAACTGCATTATTGTCAGAGACTTTAATAGCCATTCAGAAAGATGGGGATACCCAGATACTGACAAAAGAGGAGATAAAGTGGAGGACTGGGAAATAGGCTTGAATCTCTATGTACTCAACAAAGCAGATGACACACCGAGCTTCAATTCCAGAAGATGGTTTACCACTTCTACTCCAGACTTAGCTTTCTGCACAGGAGAGATCCTCCACAAAATTGATCGCTGTGTGCTTGATCAATTAGCAGGTAGTGACCACAGACCAATCAAGCTTGTAATGAATATGGAGTATGTTCCACAGGAGCAAAAGCCTTTGCCCCACTGGAATTACAAACGAGCAGATTTGGACAGATTTGCCATACTAACAGACAAATATTGTGAAAACATAAAAACATGACATGGCAACATGAAAAAAATGGTGGCAAGTCTAACCAAAGCAATAACACAGGCAGCCACTGAGTCTATTCCAAGAGGAGCGAGGAAAAATTACAAACCATACTGGACTGAAGAACTACAAATTTTGGAGGACAAATTTGAAGATGCCAGGAAGACAGCAGAGAGAGAACAAACAACTGAAGCGGACATCCCTCTCAAAGCCATCTCAGCAATATATAAAAGAACAGTAAATCAAACAATAAGAGATTGTTGGAGGGAAAAAACAGAAAACCTGAACTTTGACAGGGATGGGAACAAACTATGGAAACTAGTGAAAGTCATGAACAATTAAGGACCTGGGAACCAGGCATGGAACACTATGCGAGTTCAAACCACATTGATATTACAACCGAACAGAAGAAAGCAATCAAAGATAAACAGATACATCATAGTAATACAGAGACAGCAGCAGAATATATGATGGCAACTCTAACAATGGAAGAAATGGAACAGGCAATGAATACCCTAAAAAAGAAGAAATCACCAGAAAAGGATGGAATCACAAATGAAATGCTAATAGGACTAGGCACTAAGGCAAAAAAGAAACTACTAGCAGTCCTAAATTACAGCTGGAAGAAATGCCATAGGAAAAATAGAAAGCAAAAGCCCTGGAAGAACC
>JACEFZ010017070.1:0-29923 GCA_014155875.1 Cepaea nemoralis | reverse complement strand
TCCATTTTCAAAACCCCACCTATAACCTAAATCATACCCGTAAACTTATCCTTAACCGTAATCTTAAGACTAACCAACGTACAGACAGGCAACATGACAGGTCCCGCTAGGGCATACCTCCATCAAAGTTCTCTGAATTTCTCTATCAGCCGACGTTCCCTCAGAAAACCTTCTCCCTCCTAAATGGAGAACAAGAAATATACAATCAAAACAAACTCACCACAAGAGTATTTTACAATGAAATGTCTGGCAAACTGCTAGTTCTCAACCCTCACTCTCTCTCAAGAGTTCTTTACCAATTCATGCACTGATATCTGTTAATGTCTTTTGTCTTCTTAAGCAATCCTAAAAAGGATGCCTGCATCGACTTCCTCACACTCTGACATTAACCTGAGCCATGACATCTACCATAACTACAACATCTATAACATCAACCAATCTCATTCACAATATCTGTACTCCCTTATTCACTGAAATGTTTGTTTTGGATGTAACTGAGTTGAGCCTGTTTACAGCAGAGCCAATATCTGTGCTATCAATGGGATCTACTTCATGCATGTCATCCACTTCACCCGTGTCATATACCTAATCTACAACATTCATGATATCATACCATCAATGACATCTACCTGATCCGTGTCATCTACCTGACCAATGTCATCTAAATGACCTCCTATGCCATCTACCAGACCCGTTATCTACCCAACCCATGACATCTACCCAACACATGACATCGACCTGACCCATGACATCTACCCAACCCATGACATCTACCTAACCCATGACATCTACCCTACCCATGACATCTACCCAAACCATGACATCTACGAGACCCATGTCATCTACGAGACCCATGTCATCTACCTGGCATACAAACAAAACACAACAAATCTCACCGACATACCAATGGCATCTACCTCATCCAAACAAACAGAACACAGGAAATCTCACTGACATACCAATGGCGTCAATCTCATCCATGAAAATAATACAAGGTTCGTGGTCCCTGGCAAAGGCAAACATCTCTCTGATCAGACGGGCACTCTCCCCGATGTACTTGTCAACTATAGCACTGGACACCACCTACAGAAAGCCACAGAAACATAAGTGGACACTGCAATAGTTTACCTACAGAAAGCCACAGAAACATAAGTGGACACTGCAATAGTTTACCTACAGAAAGCCACAGAAACATAAGTGGACACTGCAATAGTTTACCTACAGAAAGCCACAGAAACATAAGTGGACACTGCAATAGTTTACCTACAGAAAGCCACAGAAACATAAGTGGACACTGCAATAGTTTACCTACAGAAAGCCACAGAAACATAAGTGGACACTGCAATAGTTTACCTACAGAAAGCCACAGAAACATAAGTGGACACTGCAATAGTTTACCTACAGAAAGCCACAGAAACATAAGTGGACACTGCAATAGTTTACCTACAGAAAGCCACAGAAACATAAGTGGACACTGCAATAGTTTACCTACAGAAAGCCACAGAAACATAAGTGGACACTGCAATAGTTTACCTACAGAAAGTCACAGAAACATAAGTGGACACTGCAATAGTTTACCTACAGAAAGCCACAGAAACATAAGTGGACACTGCAATAGTTTACCTACAGAAAGCCACAGAAACATAAGTGGACACTGCAATAGTTTACCTACAGAAAGCCACAGAAACATAAGTGGACACTGCAATAGTTTACCTACAGAAAGCCACAGAAACATAAGTGGACACTGCAATAGTTTACCTACAGAAAGCCACAGAAACATAAGTGGTCACTGCAATAGTTTACCTACAGAAAGCCACAGAAACATAAGTGGAGACTGCAATAGTTTACCTACAGAAAGTCACAGAAACATAAGTGGAGACTGCAATAGTTTACCTACAGAAACATAAGTGGAGACTGTAATAGTTTACCTACAGAAACATAAGTGGAGACTGTAATAGTTTACCTACCAGAAACATAAGTAGAGACTGCAATAGTTTACCTACAGAACATAAGTGGAGACTGTAATAGTTTTACCTACAGAAACATAAGTGGAGACTGCAATAGTTTACCTACAGAAACATAAGTGGAGACTGCAATAGTTTACCTACAGAAACATAAGTGGAGACTGTAATAGTTTACCTACAGAAACATAAGTGGAGACTGCAATAGTTTACCTACAGAAACATAAGTGGACACTGCAATAGTTTACCTACAGAAACATAAGTGGACACTGCAATAGTTTACCTACAGAAAGTCACAGAAACATAAGTGGAGACTGTAACAGCTTACCTACAGAAAGTCACAGAAACATAAGTGGAGACTGTAACAGCTTACCTACAGAAACATAAGTGGAGACTGTAACAGCTTACCTACAGAAACATAAGTGGAGACTGCAATAGTTTACCTACAGAAACATAAGTGGACACTGCAATAGTTTACCTACAGAAACATAAGTGGACACTGCAATAGTTTACCTACAGAAAGTCACAGAAACATAAGTGGAGACTGTAACAGCTTACCTACAGAAAGCCACAGAAACATAAGTGGACACTGCAATAGTTTACCTACAGAAAGTCACAGAAACATAAGTGGAGACTGTAACAGCTTACCTACAGAAAGCCACAGAAACATAAGTGGACACTGCAATAGTTTACCTACAGAAAGTCACAGAAACATAAGTGGAGACTGTAACAGCTTACCTACAGAAAGTCACAGAAACATAAGTGGAGGACTGTAACAGCTTCTACCTACATGAAAGTCAACAGAACATAAGTGGAGACTGTAACAGCTTACCTACAGAAACATAAGTGGAGACTGTAACAGCTTACCTACAGAAACATAAGTGGAGACTGTAACAGCTTACCTACAGAAAGTCACAGAAACATAAGTGGAGACTGTAACAGCTTACCTACAGAAACATAAGTGGAGACTGTAACAGCTTACCTACAGAAACATAAGTGGAGACTGTAACAGCTTACCTACAGAAACATAAGTGGAGACTGTAACAGCTTACCTACAGAAACATAAGTGGAGACTGTAACAGCTTAACCTACAGAAACATAAGTGGGAGACTGTAACAGCTTACCTACAGAAACATAAGTGGAGACTGTAACAGCTTACCTACAGAAAACATAAGTGGAGACTGCAATAGTTTACCTACAGAAACATAAGTGGACACTGCAGATAGTTTACCTACAGAAAACATAAGTGGACACTGCAATAGTTTACCTACAGAACGTCACAGACAACATAAGTGGAGACTGTAACAGCTTACCTACAGAAAGCCACAGAAACATAAGTGGACACTGCAATAGTTTACCTACAGAAACATAAGTGGAGACTGTAACAGCTTACCTACAGAAAAGCCACAGAAACCATAAGTGGACACTGCAATAGTTTACCTACAGAAAGTCACAGAAAACATAAGTGGAGACTGTAACAGCTTACCTACAGAAAGTCACAGAAACATAAGTGGAGACTGTAACAGCTTACCTACAGAAAGTCACAGAAACATAAGTGGAGACTGTAACAGCTTACCTACAGAAACATAAGTGGAGACTGTAAACAGCTTACCTACAGAAACATAAGTGGAAGACTGTAACAGCTTACCTACAGAAAGTCACAGACAACATAAGTGGAGTACTTGTAACAGGCTTACCTACAGAAACATAAGTGGAGACTGTAACAGCTTACCTACAGAAACATAAGTGGAGACTGTAACAGCTTACCTACAGAAAACATAAGTGGAGGACTGAACAGCTTACCTACAGAAACATAAGTGGAGACTGTAACAGCTTACCTACAGAAACATAAGTGGAGACTGTAACAGCCTTACCTACAGAAACATAAGTGGAGACTGTATACAGCTTACCTACAGAAACATAAGTGGAGACTGTAACAGCTTACCTACAGAAACATAAGTGGAGACTGTAACAGCTTACCTACAGAAACATAAGTTGAGACTGTAACAGCTTACCTACAGAAAGTCACAGAAACATAAGTGGAGACTGCAATAGTTTACCTACACAACACTCATGTTTCTTCTCCTTTTTCCTTATGCATCCAGAAATTGATATTGATTACAATGACTTCATTTAAAGTGAAGCTGTGATATTTACATTTCTCAGCCGAAACATCCGGCATCAGAACAGTGCTGTGAGGGGCCTTGTCTGTTCAACATATACCACTTCTGTGTTTCACCCAGTCCTGTTCAACTTATACTTCTTCTTCTGCGTTCATCCGAAGTGTTTTTTCAGACGTAATTGCAGTGTGTCTGGTTAGGCAACCTTGGGCTGAAACCCTTAGGCCAACACATCTGACTTTAGTGTGCATTTTTGACCACGTTAGGATTCCTGGGGGACTCTCACTTTTGTGGTGCCGTCCACATCCCAGCTGGTCGAGCTAGAACGGTCGAATACTTCACGATCAGCCCTCAAGGGAAGGCAGGGACAGTCCATGGCATTTTCCGCCATCCAGGGTGGCTTGCATAGTTGCAGAGCCGACACATAGCGCCCTGGTGCTGGGCTCACTGAGGGAATCGTCACGTCCTGCTCGTGGCTGCTACGGGCCGCTCCCCGTACAAACCAGACCGGTCTGCAGACAGTATCCACTCAGCGAGCTTTTGATTCGGACATGTGCTGTTCATTGTGCTCGGAAGACTTATATATTATATAGTCAGAGCTGTTCCGGGCACGACGGACATTCGGAAAACTAGCTAGTCAGAGCTGTTCCGCACACAAGGACATTCAGAAAACTAGATAGTCAGAGCTGTTAAGGGCACGTCGGACATTTGGAAAACTAGCTAGTCAGAGCTGTTCCGGTCACGTAAGACATTTCACTCTGACGTTTTTGCGTTGTGCCAGTTTTAATTTGCCACCCTTAGGCCTGCACATCCGACTTCAGCTGGCGTTTTTGATCAGATTAACCATCCTGGAGGTTTCGAGAGACATTATTTGTGGTGTCACTCACATCTCAGCTGGTCAAGGCAGGATGGTCAAAGACATCACGGTCAACCCTCAAGGGAAGGCAGGGGCAGACCATGGGCATTCCCTGCTATCCAAGGAGGCTTCCATAATTGCAGAGCCGGCACATAGTGCTCTGAGACTGGGCTCACCCGAGGAATCGCCACATCCTGCTCATGGCTGCTTTAATTCCTCACTTCCATGTATTGGGCATTTCGTTTTGCCACTGGTCGCTCCCCACACAAACCAGGGACGGACAGTCTGCGGACGACATCCACTCATCAAGCTTTCGCTTCGGACTTCCACGTGATGGATTCGCTAGCCAAGCTTTCCATTTCATGTTTTTGAGACATTTTTCCACCTTTGACTACGCTCACTCTATGAGTATAGATACAGACTTTCATCATAGCCACTTCATGCGACTGAACCGCTCTGCCACCTTAAAGTACCGCTCACAAGGTAGGCTACATGTGCTGCCGGCTCAGCACACTACCTCCATGCATCAGAGAGCGTGTGACGGCCAGGCCCTCTCATCCGGGGATCCCTCATATCCCCCAGCTGAGAGCCTTCAAATAGGTATCTTAACTAAGCATGTAGCGTGCTCAGTATCTCACGTCCATTTTGCAGTAGGTGCGTATCAGCCCGGCTCTCACATCCGAGAGTTTATAGCTTAGAGGCGTTCAGCCGTATCCTTCAGCTGAGAGCCTTAGAGTATGTGTCCGGACCAAGAGTTTCTGCCTTCGTGCGACTGATTTGAACTTTTGACTGCTATCCTCAGTCTACCAGGTTGTGTCCCTCTTGGTCAGACCCCTAACCCAACCCCCCCCATACACCAAGCAATACTGTACACAACCCACACCATGCAAAACTGTGCACAACCCACAGCACTTTATGCTAACCTTGAGAAAATTACAATCAAGCTGGCTGGCAACTGCCCTTGGCAAGCAGAGTCTTTCCAGTGCCTGGAGGTCCATACAGTAGACAGCCCTTGGGTGGAGTGATCCCCACTCGCTGAAACAGCTCCGGGTTCAGCAGCGGAAGCTCTATAACCTGCAGAAGAAATATGCAAACACTGCAACAACAAGCAACAGTAATGCCGAGAAAAGAATAAAACACAGGTGTCTTCTAAACAGTTTCAGCGAGGCTCATGGGCATCTTAAAGACATCATCATCATCATCATGAGCTTGCGAGACACTGGGGCACATCATCATCAACATGTGCCTGCCAACTGGCGTAGGCATTCACACATCTAGCAGATCTTAGTCCGTGTTCCGGATCAATACTATTGTATTCCTCCATACTACCATCCAAGTTCACTTAGTATGATTTTGCTCAGTCAGCCCCTGCCTCCGATACCATTGACCTTTCCAGTTATTATTTTGTTTTCAAAGCCTCTCTTCTCATGACATGATTGTCAAAAACAATCGGCAGAGTTGTTCAATGCCTCTCTTCTCATGACATGATTGTCAAAAATAATCATGAGAGCTGTACCCATTTACAACAAAAAATGATCAAGTTGCACAATCTTTCGGTAGTTTTTCTTCCTTCTCATTCAAACTTAAGTGTCCAGATTAAGGACTCCAATAAAAGCAGTAGTCAAGTATTGAGTTGAAGGCAGGTGAGCCAAAAGCAGACAGTGATACAAGTGGGAAGATAACATCAAGAGATGGACTAACAGCAGTCTGTCTGTGGGTATAACCAGGGTGAGAGACACAGAGTGGTGGAGATCCACTTGATTGACTGAGTTTTAGCTTCATGAAACTTCTGTAGATTTTTATGGAAGATGGTTGATGCCATATATGTGAACATTCACGTAGGTGATTGATGCCATACATGTTAACATTCACGTAGGTGGTTGGTGCCATATATGTTAACATTCACGTAGGTGGTTGATGCCATATATGTTAACATTCACGAAGATGGTTGATGCCATATATGTTAACATTCACGAAGATGGTTGATACCATATATGTTAACATTCACAAAGATGGTTGATGCAATATATGTTAACATTCTTGAAGATGGTTGATGCCATACATGTTAACATTCACGTAGATGATTGATGCCATACAGGTTAACATTTACGTAGGTGGTTGATGCCATATGTGTTAACATTTACATAGATGGTTGATGCCATATATGTTAACATTCATGAAGATGGTTGATGCCATATATGTTAACATTTATGTAGGTGGTTGATGCCATATGTGTTAACATTCATGAAGATGGTTGATGCCATACATGTTAACATTTACATAGGTGGTTGATGCCATATATGTTAACATTCACGTAGATGATTGATGCCATACAGGTTAACATTTACATAGATGGTTGATGCCATATATGTTAACATTCATGAAGATGGTTGATGCCATATATGTTAACATTCATGAAGATGGTTGATGCCATATATGTTAACATTTATGTAGGTGGTTGATGCCATACATGTTAACATTTATGTAGGTGGTTGATGCCATATATGTTAACATTCATGAAGATGGTTGATGCCATATATGTTAACATTCATGAAGATGGTTGATGCCATATATGTTAACATTTATGTAGGTGGTTGATGCCATACATGTTAACATTTATGTAGGTGGTTGATGCCATATATGTTAACATTTATGAAGATGGTTGATGCCATATATGTTAACATTCACGTAGATGATTGATGCCATACATGTTAACATTTACATAGATGGTTGATGCCATATATGTTAACATTCATGAAGATGGTTGATGCCATATATGTTAACATTCACGTAGATGGTTGATGCCATATATGTTAACATTCATGAAGATGGTTGATGCCATATATGTTAACATTCATGAAGATGGTTGATGCCATATATGTTAACATTCACGTAGATGATTGATGCCATACATGTTAACATTTACATAGGTGGTTGATGCCATATATGACATAGATTGAGAAAGAAACAGAAGTTGGACAGGACAGTATAGGTTGGAACTACGTACAAGAAAGAGGAGAGAGAGAGAAGAGAGACAGATGAGAGAGATGAGAGTAGAGAGGACAGAGAGAGAGAGAGAGAAGAGAGATGAGAGAGCCAGAGAGAGAGAGAGACGAGACAGAGAGAGGAGAGAGAGAGAGAGAGAGAGAGAGAGAGAGAGAGAGGAGAGCGAGAGGAAGCAGAGAGAAGAGAGAGAGAGAGAGAGAGAGAGAGAGAGAGAGAAGACAGAGAGAGAGAGAGAGAAAGAGAAGAAGGAGAGGAGGAGAGAGAGAGAGAGAGAGAGAGAGAGAGAGAGAGAGAGAGAGAGGAGAGAGAGAGAAGAGAGAGAGAGAGAGACGAGACAGACAGAGAGAGAGAGAGAGACAGAGAGAGAGAGAGACAGAAGAGGACAGAGAGAGAGAGAGAGAGAGAGAGAGAGAGAGAGAGAGAGAGATTTATACAGCAAAAGCAACCTTGAGCCTATGAGACAGATGATATTCCAACCTGCAATCTTCAGCCTATGAGTTCTAACAATAAGAATACACTATAAAAAGATAAAGTTAACAAAAGACAAATATTTCCTCCAAAGGGATCACTTACAAAGAACATGCCATAAAACATGAAGAGCTAACACTTGACATATTGTTTGTCCATCAAGAATGATGATGACCATTCATTTCATCCAGTGGGGTTGAAAGTATTGAGCCGTGAGTTCTAAGATGGCTGATAAGGCCTATTTTGGCTCGAAATGTTTTTTGACAATGTGGGCAAAGAATGCTTGATGTTCCAGAAGGAGGATCTCCTGCAGTGGTTTTTCTGTCCTGCTTTTTCTTCACAGCTCTTGCAGTCCTGGTTGCTTCACAAGTGACTGCACCCTTATGTAATGATGTACGCCACAAATTACTGTCTTTAGCAGCAGTCTCCCAGGTGTCAAGATGAATTCCAAAAGCTTTCAGTGAGATTTTCAGAGTGCCTTTAAAGCGCTTCCTCTGGCCGCCTTGGGAGCGTTTACCACAACACAATTCGCCGTAAAAAATTCGTTTAGGGAGCCTGTGATCTGGCATACGAGTTAAGTGACTAGCCCAGCGAATCTGATTTTTCATTAGTAGAGTGTGGATACTGGGCATGGACGCTCTTTCTAGAACTGCAGTGTCTGGGATCTTGTCTTGTCATTTAATCTTCAGTAGCTTCCTAAGGCAGACTGTGTGGAAGTGGTTTAATCTTCTAGCAAGTCGCTGATAAACAGTCCATGTTTCATAAGCATATAGGAGTTATGAAGTTGGATGAAGAATGACTTGCACGATGAATTAGATTAAAGTGAGGAAGAGTTGCGCAATTCATCGACCTCACTCTCTCGCCTAAGTCCATCTGAGTCCAGTGGCAAGACAGGTCAAGACGACTGGAGACGAATACAGGTGCAGTGGATGACCTAAGCACTCTACGTGCCTTGCCGTGCTCATTACGTTCCACAACGCTTTGCAGGTAAACGCCGTCTTGCCAGTTGAATCATCTGCCATACCAGCTATGGGACGGACTACCTTTCAATACAATGATCAAATTCCAAATACATCACAGGCAATACAAAGATAGTGCTAATAGTGTAGGAACACTGTAAACATTCAAACAGTTCATAACAGATTAGTGTGTTATAGTGTGATACAATTAATAACGGACAATACGTTGAAAATGGAAAGTGAATAAAAAGATCAGATCCAGGTGTTGAAGACAAGTGAAAGAGAAAGCACACACCTCTCTGAGTTCACGAATCTGCTCGCCCAGGCCTCCAATTTGGTTGAATGACACATCCCCAGGATCCTCAACTGACATGTTGTACACCAGCGGATCTACTTCTCGGGGCAGGTATCTGAGAAATATGCAGGCTCATGAAATTGTCTTTCCGGTGATGATACGAGGCGCGTTTCTTAAATAAGTACCGGTATAAAAAATTTTTAAAAACCATTATATATAAAAAAGATTTATTGCAGCCAAACGTGAACCACACATTTACATTATTTCTCAACATAGTCACCATTGACTTCAACACATTTTTGGTATCGTGGCACCAGGTTCTTAATTCCAATGTCGTAGAAGTCTGCCGCCAGTGTCTTGAACCATTCATTAACACCTGTCTGCAGTTCATCATCAGTTTCAAACCGCTGGGATGCCAGCCACTTCTTTAGGTGCATGAAAAGGTGGTAATCACTTGGCGCCAGATCGGGGCTGTAGGGCGGGTGGTCAACAATTTCCCAGTGAAATTTTTGCAACAATTGAACAGTTCCATATGCGACGTGAGGTCGAGCATTATCGTGCAAAAGCACAATTCCAGAGGACAGCAACCCACGTCTTTTGTTTTGGATGGCACGTCTAAGTTTTATCAGAGTGTCACAATAAGATTTGGCATTAACTGTCTTTCCACGTTCAAGAAAATCAATAAACAAGACCCCTTTTTTGTCCCAGAAAACAGTGGCCATGATCTTTTTGACAGAAGGTGCTTGCTTAAACTTCTTTGCTTTCGGGGAACATGAGTGTCGCCATTGCATCGACTGTTGCTTTGATTCGATGTTTGTGTAGGAAATCCAGGTCTCATCTCCAGTAACAATGTGCCCCAAAAATTCATCTCCTTCATTTTGATAGCGCTGCAAAAATTTTTGAGCCGAAGCCATGCGTTTCTGCTTGTGTTCATCGGTTAACATTTTCGGTACCCATCTGGCACACAATTGTTTGTATCCAAGGATTCTTGTCACAATGTCGTAAATCAGTGAACGTGAAACTTCCGAAAAATCGACAGACAACGCAGAAATTGTGAAACGACGATTTTCCTGAATTTTTTGGTTCACTTTCTTCGACCAAATCGTCTGTCACCACACTCGGCCGACTGCTACGATCTTCATCATGGATATTTGTTCGCCCTTCTTTAAACATTCAACACCATTTCCTAACCATACAATCAGTCATAACATCTGGCCCATAAACTTCAATGAGCTGCCTGTGAATTTCTGCACTGTTATTTTTGGCTAGCAAAAAAAGGATCACAGCACGAACCTCGCAGCTGGCGGGAGAATTTATTTTTGCACTCATTATAAATCACTCGCCGGCTTCCTGGCCTAGAGGTTAGCGACTTTTCTTCGTAATCTCATATACTCTCGTAAGTAACGCGACGACGGTGAGAATCAGCAGTGGTTCGAATCTCGTCGGTAACTTACGGGGTATGTGAGCCGGCCGCTCAGAAAGCAATGGCAAACTACTGAGCGTAATCTTGCCAAGAAATCAACAATCAGCTGAATGATGCTGATGTTGACGGCGATGTCCTGTAAAGGATATGCAAAACATATAAATCACTCATACGCAGCATCAAACAAGATTTCGACAGTGAAAAAATAGCACATAGCTAGCTAATGAACCACATAAAAATACTGCATATGCACATTTCCGTTTTCCATCGGTGTTTGTCGGTGTGGTCAAAACGGGACTTACTTTAAAAAAAACTCGCCTCGTGGATACAATAACATCAGTGTGAATCTATAGCGTGCATCACTGTGAATTTATTGTATATAACAAAACAAAAGAGAGGAGGAGAGAAAGCAGCAAGTGAAGATATGTGATGGGTTTTTATGTGATAACACCCCCCCCCCCCCCCCCCCCACCAGGCGCACTACTGGGGGAGGGGGGAAGAGAGCAGCAAGTGAAGATATGTGATGGGTTTTTATTTGATCACACGCAAGTCTCCCCGTTTTGTTATATCCAGCCGATTTCTTCCATTTTCGAATTGCCCCCCTTAACAATCGAATTGCCCCCCTGTGGGGCGTGGGCCCCACGTTGGGAAACACTGATCTATAGCATAAAACAACTCAAAAACAATAACCTGACTGTGAATCTAGAGCATAAAACAACACAAAAACATGATAACCTCACAGTGAATCTATAGCATAAAACACAATAACATGACAACTTCATGGTGAATCTGCAGCATAAAGCAACACAAAAACATGACTTCACAGTGAATATATAGCATAAAACAACACAAAAACAAGACTTCACAGTGAATCTACAGCATAAACAACACAAAAACATGACTTCACAGTGAATCTATAGCATAAAACAACACAAAAACATGACAACTTTACAGTGAATCTATAGCGTAAAACAACACAAAAACATGACTTCACAGTGAATCTACAGCATAAAACAACACAAACACATGACAACCTCATAATGGTTAATGTAGTCATGTCCAGGGCTACTCGTGTCCCAGACTTGAGCTTGGTTTTGTCCAGCTGCCGTCGACACCCGACTACATAGCGTGGGCCATTAGTGGCCTTCACAATAACTGAAATATGACAGATTCAATATGTATACAGCACATGCATGTCACAATGACTGAAATATGACAGATTCAATATGCACACGAGTTTCACAATGACGAAATATGACAGATTAAATATGTACATGAATTTCACAATGACTAAATTATTACTTTAAATACTAATAGTATTCAAATACAGCAAACACAATGCATAAATTGCTATAATAGTCATGTAAATGGTGTTGTGAATGTGTGGTGTTTAGAAACATGTTCAAGATACAGTATTACTAGATGAAATAATAAAGTTCTAATAACAAGAATATACTATACAATGATAATGTTCCTGTACATGTATAAAAAAGATGGTATATATATAAATATATGGTCTACCTCAAGGAAGCTTTCACACACTTACAGGTGTCTTGGCAATATGGTGCTAGCCATGTATTTGTATCATCATCATCATGTGCCATGCTGGTAAGCATGGGCGGTCATGTTTTGCCATCTCACACGATCACCAGTTATGGATGAGTTCAGTGTTCTTGTTTCGACTATATCACTTGGCCAAGCCATCCAGGTATTTACTTCTCAGCCTTCCCTTGGTCTCTTCCCTTTGATCTTGCCAGTTGTCACCAAGTTCTCAAATTGATTTCTTCTCATAATGTGACCAAAAAAATTGTGACTGTCTATGTCTAATTTCTTTAACCAGTTTATGGTTTTCATTTATTTCTTGTAGAACTTGGTCTTTGGTTTTTCTGTCTGTCCATGGTATTTGCATTTTCCTCAGAAACCACAGATGTTTTTCAGCTTGTCTGCTCACTTTCCACGCTTCACATCCATACAAAAGCACAGGTTCTATGTAGCACTTCAACACTCTTTTTCTCGTATTGTTATAGACCAGTCAGAGTGAGATGGGTGGTGTGGACATGATTACATCAGCCACCTTTACTTCCCACGACATTTCCTGGTACCTATACTAGGTTGGCTCAACCTGGAAGTCCGTCAATTTATTAAATCTTTGTCAATGGGGAACCGAACAAGCATGCTGGTAACGGCACTAGCACAGCTTCCTGTGTTTGATACCTTTTGAGAGCGAATGCAAAAGGACTTGGAAGCCACGTGGCAGAAAGGTTAAGACCACGCTCTTAAACTTCCAGTGCGCTGATGGCTGGGTGGTGGATTTTTGCCCTACACTGGTCACTTGGATGTACAACAGTTGACTTCTCGTCCTTGACTTGGGGACGTTACCTTAGAAGTCGCGAGTGGGTTCACCTGATGGTGGTGGGGCACTGGTGACAGGGACAGATTGCTCACACGCAAACATGAGTCACATGTGGAGTAGGCTGGAGTTCACAGCGAGCGAATGAAACAGAACAAATATAACAAACGCAGGTCAGCATGGCCGAATGGGTAAAAGCGCATGTTCTTAAACATCCGGTGTGCTGATGCCGAGGTAAGCGGTTCAACCCCTACACCGGACAGCTGGACTAAAATGTTGACCTGTCGTCCTTGACTTGGGGACGTAAATTACAAGTACCTCAGATGTTGAAACGGGTTCAAATGATGGCGAGGGACACTGTTAATAGGGAAAGCTAATCCACACACAAAATTCAGTCCGTCACTTACTATAATGTGTATGGACTACGCTTGAGTTAGAAGCAAGCGAGCGCCCCAAATATATATATATATATATAACAAACATAACGACTTACACTTGTCCTCTGTAAGCTGTTTTAATACTTCCCCAACTATCTGTGGATGAGAACAACACATGGCCCATTTACTACCACATGTACATATGCTATGTTAGATGCTATTTATTCAACTCTGGGTAGAAGGATGAAACAAGATCTGAAGACATCTCTACACTCTGTATGGCAATAGCCCCTTGGCAGTCACCTGATACATCTCTGCCCAACATACAATAATGACCTGATACATCTCTGCCCAACATACAATAATGAACATAAACAAATATGGGGCATCAAAGAAGTTCTTTCCACCAAAAACTACATGGAAATTTAAACAAAGAGGCCACAAGCAGTGGGTTGCACAATGTGTTGCCTGGTGAATGTTGTTGCATCTCATCAGGTGCATACTGCACAGTAGATACTATACTGCACCTGGCGGTCTTGATAGATGATAGTTTGTTATATTGTGCTCCAATATTCAGCATAATATAGCACAAAGCCTGGGCGGAATTGTAGAGACCCTGTATTGCCCATGCAGCACAATCTCTCTCTCGGCCATGCTTTAGTTTACTCTAGAGGAGAGGTAACACCAATACATCTGGAACAAGACAAGCTGCAGAAATAGCCAATCAGCAAAGCAATGCTATAAGTGTCCGCCTGTTAGAGCTTCCATCCTAGACCGTTGCCAACCAAGGCTTAGGACCTGGTCTGCCCTGCCACGACATTTTGTCTTTAGATTGCATTTACTCACCTTAGGGTAAGGCTTTTATTATTCCAAGTGAGCTCCTCCTCCACATTTAGCAAAATGTGGGGTGTCAGGTTTGGTGAATGCCACCCAACATTCGGCGCTAACAGAAAATACTTTGTACCATCTACTGTCATATGGTAACTCAGTCATCTCTAAATAAGACCTGGCATACAGAGTTAGATATCATATGAGGTTGATAGATGAATCCTTTTCTGGCTGAAATATGCCAGGCAACACATCGTACTGTTTGTGGCTTCTTTGTGTACATTCACAAAGGTAAACTTTCCTTTGTGTACATTCACAAAGGGAATACTTTACTTTGTGTACATTCACAAAGGGAATACATTACTTTGTGTACATTCACAAAGGGAATACTTTGCTTTGAATTTCACTATTGAAATGACATGAATCTGAAACTACTGCTTTTGGTGGAGACATAACCATGGAGGACTGAGTGCGAAGAAATAAGAGGAGGAGGAGGAGGAGGAGGAGGAGGAAGGGAATGAGAAACTTTATTTTCGAAGGGTCACAAATTGGACATGCAGTCCCATCTTACAATTCCAGTCACTCATCTTTCACACATCAATTATCTATCATAAATGTTAATTACATTGAAAGAAAAAAAAAACAACAAACAAACATTGTAAATAAATAAATACATACATAAACAATGTGTGCAAGCATACACACATAATACACACCCACACGCATAATACATATATACACATGTATATATACACACATTATTTACACAAATGCTCACCCTGTCATATACCCACACAATCACACTTCCTCTCACACACACACTCAAACACCCGCACACAATCACAAACATAATAAGAAAGAGAAAAAGAGGAGGAAGAGAACATCAGTGAACAAGGTGTGTGAATTACCTGTCCCACACTCTGCAAGGCTTTCAGGTCATTCTCTGACTTGTCGTACTGCTTGGTCAACTCCTTCAGGTTTTCTCGCACTAGAACAAACAAACACTGATTGTAAGGTAACCTACACACACATGGGCCGTATGAACCTCAACAGATTTAAATGAATCTCCTTACGCAACTAGTCAGGTATGTATGCAAAGGACTCTCTATGCCACCAGACTATTGGACATATGAAGCCTGTCCCATATTGTAAGACCAGTTGGTCCTCAGTAGGTGATGTGTTCAACAACATGCCGGCCGCCTTGATTACCCAAACATTTCCCGGTGCCCATGTAAGCTAGGTTGACAAGGAAGCCAAGGCCAGTTAAATAAATCACTTTCTTGTGGGGAATTCAAACACATGAACACTGTGCCAGCAGAATGTTAACCGCTGAATTACCACACAGCTCCTTTACACAGATGGTGCTACTAGAAATGCCAGGCAATAGAAGCATAAGTTAATCAACATAAAGATGTGCTGCCAAAATAATCAGTCAATACAGACAAATGATCAGTCAATATTGAAAAATTAACAATCAGTCAATACAGACAAATGATAAGTCAAAACACACAAATGAACAATTAGGCAATACAGACAAATTAACAATCAGGCAATACAGACATATGAACAATTAGGAAATACAGGCAACCATTTGGCTGATCACATGATAGATACTATATTATCTTACAATAGTTTTTCCATGAACATGTTGAGTTTATACTCAATTAATCAGAGATTTGTGTTTACAATCTAAACACATATGTTCTGTCAGCTTCGTACAGTTTGCTGATTTGTATAAGGGGCGTTCATTTGAAATCCGTTCGTGCCGCACCACACGTAATTGCGTAAATTGAACATGATCATGTCATAGTCATGTGATAAGTACTGACCAATGAATAAAAGAGCATGTGCTTATCGTCCCATGATGCATAGGTTCTGTTTCTGACCGTTGAAAAAATGGTTGGGCTGATCCAAAAAAAGCTCAAAGAGCGGTGATTCAGTTTCTTTCATTTGAAGGATGTCGATCAGTGGACATTCATTGAAGAATGCAGGCAGCGTACGGTAACAAATGTGTGTCGAAGACAACAGTCACTGGGCACAAATATTTCGGAATGGAAGTCAGTTCACGACAGATCTTCGACGGCCGGGTCAAGCGCATATTGTTGCAACAGAAAAAACCATCACCAAAATTGATACAGCAGTACAGATGAACCGTTGTCGAAGCATATGTTCACTAGCAAAAGAATTTGATCTGTCAATTGGGACAATTCAAAAGGTCATTCGTAAGAAACTGCAATATCGGAAGGTGTGTTTACAGTGGGTACCACGGATGTTCACCGACCACCAAAAGGAGGAACGCATGGGATGGTGTTTGAACCACTTGCTGCGTTACACAGTGGAGGGTGATGCATTTCTCTTCCTCACAGTGGCAGGCGATGAATCATGGTGTCACCACTTTGAGCCGAGCAGCAAAAGAGAGAGCATGCAATGGAAGCATGCTGGATCACCAAAAGCCAAAAGATTCAAGTTACAAGTTTCGGCTGGTAAAGTTATGATGAGCACATTTTTTGACCATGAAGAGCTATTGTTGGCCTGGTGTCAACATCAACTCTACCCACAACTTGCAAACACTAGACAAGCTGCAAAAATGTTATCAAGAATAAACGACCCGGTATGCTTTCTCGTGGTGTGATTTTGTTGCACGATAATGCTCGTCCGCATGTCGCAAAGATTGTGCAGGAAGCATTAGCAAAGAAGAAGTGTGAAATTCTGCAACATCCAGCCTATAGTCCTGATTTGTCAACATGTGATTTTCATTTGTTCGGACTTCTAAAAAAAGCTCTCAGGGGGCAACGATTTCACACAGATACAGACGTAATGAATGCAGTAAACACTTGGTTCAGTGAGCAACCACAATCCTTTCACCCCCTACCTATGCAATGGGATGCTTGCCTGAATGCCTACGGCAACTTCTTCTGACCAACCCATGGTGCATAATTCATTCAAAAATGAATGTTTTTTTAATTCTACCACACCTGTTAATGTTTCTTTCATGCTTTTGTAATAAAGCCATTGGAATGGGTTTCAAATGAACGTCCCTAATATATTGTTTTGTTGATTACACGCATAAAGTTTTCATTTAATGAAAGACACCGAGTCATTAACCTGGTTGGCCTGTTGAGGAGGTAAAGCGGCTAAAATACTTGGCAAAGGAGGACGTCTTCTGATAATCAGAAAGCTCCCTGGCACGCTGGCTCTGCAGTGGATTTTTTTAATTATTAATGTTGTGTTGTTATTTAGTCTTGTTTTTATTTGGCAACTTGCATCCTCATAACATAATGCAATTTTGTATGGCCTATCTTTTATTTTCTATTTACTTGTGTGTATGTGTGTATGTGTGTGTGCGCGCGCGTGTGTGTGTGTGTGTTATTTTTACCTCATGAGATGAGAACCAGCAGCTATGTCCTAAAGTATGTCAAGTGTCCTTATTTGTTTAAATTAGTCTTGATAAGTTTACACACTGGATGGAAACGCGGAAAAGAAATATGTGCTATCTTCACTGAAAATGGAGTGACTATAACTTTAAGGAAGTAGTTCATGTACCATTGTTAGTAGGGAGAGTTTATTCGTAGAGCCCTACGAATAAACAAAGCGTTTATTCGTAGAGCCCTACGAATAAACAAAGCGTTTATTCGTAGGGCCCTGCGAATAAACGCCTTGTTTATTCGCAGGGCCCTATGAATCGATACTTTATACTTAGTTGAAGTATGGCTGTTTAAATATCAGGCGAGTTTAAGAATTGTTAACTTGCGTTTCTGTACACTTACTGTTTACAGGCATCCATCTTTGTTTACGTTACCGACCTACTATTTCCTACTATTTATGTCCTGATAATTCTGGTCCAAGCTGACAGTAATATGCGTCACCTCAGAGAGACATGATTAGGGTCGTTAGGCAATACAAACACCAGGCTTTCGACTGACTGGCCTCATAAATTAACAAATAAACAAGGAAATGCTACGCATATAAAGTGCAGGAAAACCTGGTATATGTGAAGCGGGTTGAAAAGAGAGAAGAGAGAGATAGATTATGAAGGTAGTGTGCGAGACAGAGATATGTGAGATATGAGAAAGATGTGTTGAAAGACATAAAAAAAGTGATAAAGACAAGAAAGAGAGGGGGGGAGGGAGATAGAGAAGAAGAGAGAGAGAGATGTCTGTATGCCTCTCTATATGTCCGCCTGTCTGTATGCCTCTCTATTTGTCCACCTGTCTGGATGTCTCTCTACATGCCCGCCTGTCTGGATGTCTCTCTGTCTCTGTCTGTCTGTCCGTCCGTCTGACAGCCTGCGTGATTTCTTGTTCTCTATCAGCCTACTTGTATCTGTCCATTTGTATATATGTCTATCTGAATCTCTATCTAACAAACTGTCTGTCTGTCTTTCCATATGCATATGTACGTCTGGTTGACTCTCTGTGTGTATGTATGCGTGTGTCTGACTCTCTATCTGTCTGCCAGTTTATATATCAGTTGTTTATTTGTCTGTATCTCTGACTGCCTGCCTCTCTCTCTCTCTCTCTCTCTCTCTCTCTCTCTCGGTCGCTCGGCCGGTCAACCTGCCTGTTCAGAGTATTGCAGGGAGAGGTTGAAAGAGATGTATGAATTGGCATGGTGGAACACAGATGATCGACGAGCGAGTGTCGGGTTGGATCTAGCTACCCATCTACCTGCGTACCTACTCATCCACCTACCTGCCTAGCTACCCACATACCTGCTTACTTAACTACCTACCTGTCTACCTACCCACATATCTGCCTCTCTAACGATCTATCTGTCTAACAACCCACCTACCTGCCTACTTAACCACTTTCGTGTCTATGAATATGAAAACTATGAATATTACAAAGAATTATCGCCGAAGCAACAGAGTACATGCGTTGTGCTCGATACTTTTGACAACAGCCAGCGGGGAGAGAATTAAGCGGAGGAGAAGAGGTAGGGGAGAGGGGGGAAGGAAAAGGAAGAAGAGGACTGGAGCCAGAAGGGGTAGAAGGAAAACGGATCGTTTGGGACTCAAAAATGTGTGGGTTGGGTATTGGAATTGCCGTAGTGCAAAGCAACGAGGACCAATACTGGAGAAACTGGTACTAACTAAATTACACTCACTTTAAACAACACAATAATTCTAAATACCCAAAGAGATGAAGGATTGACTTTCACCCAATGAATTGCTGAAAAATTTTAAAAAAAACATTGTCAGGCAAGGAAACGAACGACTGACATTTGACTTTCATCCAATTAATTGCTGAACAATAAAAAAAAAAAAATGTCTGGCAAGGAAACGAACCTCGAGCTCCCGCCCATCAGGCGGGCGCACTATCAACTATGCGACTGACGACACGTTTTCCAATCAACGAAAATGTATGTAAAATGCAGTAATTGGCATGGGGAACACAGATGATCGACGAGCAAGTGTCGGGTTGGATCTAGCTACCCATCTACCTACTCTTCCAACTACCTGCCTAGCTACCCACATACCTGCTTACTTAACTACCTACCTGTTTACCTACCAACATATCTACCTATCTAACCATCTATTTGTCTAACAACCCATCTACCCCAACCTACGAATAGACGCTTTGTTTATTCGTAGGGCCCTACGAATAGACACTTTGTCTATTCGTAGGGCTCTACGAATAGACACTTCGTTGTTAGTACTATCAGCTCAATACAACCGACACCAGTACAAATAAAACACAAAATATGTCTAGCAGGCTTGATGAAAGGAAAGACACGCATATGATATACATACAGGAAACATAGTGACCAAAGTCTTCCTTAGTGAACAAGAAAAAGAAAAAAAACAAAAAAAAACATGAATACTCAGGATCTGAAAAATAACCCTACTGTTGATCGGATTACTTTTCCATCCTATTGTTGATCAGATTATTTTTAGATCGTGAGTGAAGTATTCTTATCTTTTTTGTGTTCATTGGTAATATTTTGATAGAAAAATTTGCCTATTATATATTCAGTGCTTTTCCTTCCCTTCGTCAAGCTTCCTAGTTATTTTGTTTATTCGGACTCCAGTATCAGTGACGCAGCAGCCAACCCCCTTTCTCCTTACAAGTTAACAGTACAGTGTATTAGTACAGTACTCATGGAATTGTTCAATGAATAGTTCACTAATCATAATGGGGGGGGGGGGGGGGGGGGGAAGAAGAGAGAGAGATTATCATCATATTTTATTGTTAATGGAATTTTGTTGCAAAATTACCAAAACCAAACTCTTAATTTTAATGTGTCCTTGCAATCAAGCTGTATGGCGCCCACAGCTAATGGGTATTACTATGCCCTTCAGAGATCAGCACTGCCCCCTCTTATTATACAGAGACTGACTTAGTAGTAGACGATATAGTAAATTTATATTATATAGTTTATTTACACACAACTTATCGATAATTGGACACGGGGTGACTATGCTAAAATTGAGCGCAACAGACTATGAAATATTCATTTTATTCACAACGTGAATGAAAGAAAAGAGAACACACAATCTGGGAAGCATACGTGTACTAACTTTCTTTAAGCCGAGCCTCCAATTCCTTGTGTTCTAGAAGCTTTTTGCGGTAATCTGCCAGAGCTTTCTCTCTAGCGTTTTCAACTGCTGGTGCCGCCATCTTGTCTGCCCGCAATGTTTGACTTTTGCTGCGTCGGGCTCCGGTCGCACAATTAAAATATCGCATAGAAACTTTTGTTTGTTGTCATCCCATTGAGGAAGGCAAAACCGGGAGTATGTTGTAACAACTGGAAGATTTGTGAAAAGAGAGATAGAGGAAGACAGAGAACAGTCTTGTTCTATGGCACGAAAGAGAGATAACTAATTGATCCATGCCGTCGGTCATCGCAATTTGTGGAGAAGCATGAAGGCTATCCAGAAGAGTGCTGTCGCCATGAAATAGACAGACAGACAGACAGACAGACAGACGGACAGACGGACAGACAGACAGACGGACAGACAGACAGACAGACGGACAGACGGACAGACAGACAGACAGACAGACAGACAGACAGACAGACAGACAGATAGACAGATAGATAGATAGATAGATAGATAGATAGATAGATAGATAGATATATAGATAGATAGACAGATAGATAGATAGATAGATAGACAGATAGATAGATAGATAGATTGCAGAGAGAAAAAGAGAGTTGAAGTACTGCATAAAATCTGTACTTTTGTATG
The DNA here is from genome assembly GCA_014155875.1 of Cepaea nemoralis. NCBI lineage: Eukaryota > Metazoa > Mollusca > Gastropoda > Stylommatophora > Helicidae > Cepaea > Cepaea nemoralis. The sequence goes on along the minus strand of JACEFZ010017070.1, from coordinate 8,091 downwards.
GATGTGAAGCGTGGACAAGGCAGTGCATGGCCGAATTGGTAAGAACGCGTGTTCTTAAACATTCGGTGTGCTGATGCAGAGGGAAGGGGTTCAACCCCTACACCGGACAGTTGGACTAAAATGTTGACCTAACGTCCTTGGTTTCGGGACGTAAACTGTAAGTACCTCTAAAGTCGGAGTGGGTTCGCCAGATGGGGAGAGACACTGTGATTAGGGAAAGCTGATACACACACACAATTCAGTCCAGCACTACTAGAAGTAGTGTGTATAGACTACGCTTGAGTTCAAAGCGTGCTAGGGTTCCATGGACAGACAAAAAAACCAATGAGCAAGACCTACAAAAAACAAAAACAAACAAACAAACAAATAAAAACGTAAATTAACTAGAGAAATTAGACGTGGACAGTCAACATTTTAGGACACGTTATAAGATTAAATAAATTAGAGAACTTGGTGACAACTGGCAAGATTGAGGGGAAACAAACAAGGGGAAGGCAGAGAAGTAAATACCTGGATGGCTTGGTCACTTTATATGGTAAAGCAAGAACACCGAGCTGATCCACGACTCTGGCTTGAGATGGCGAAACATGACCGCCACGCTTATCAGCATGGCACATGATGGTGTTCATCATCGCCCACGCGAGCCGGCATGGCGCTTGATTATTATGTAAAAGCTCTGCACATAAAAATCTCACGGAATTTGGAAATCGTAAAGCGTATGCTGTAAAGCAGCAGCCTTGGCAAAATTGGTTTAAAAAGTATACATATCTACGCGTACCAGCGCCGTGGCGAAAATGTTCCGAACGCGACTCGCAATCCCGCATACCGCGTTCAAAACACAGCTGCAGACGATTTGGCAGCAGACCGCCTTGCACTGGTATTTCATACAATGGTATGGGTGTCGGTGGTTCAGAGAGCAATGGCAAACTACTGAACGTAAGCTTGCCAAGAGATCACAAGCAGCCAAAATATGTTGGGGTTGACTACGACGTCTTGTAAAGGATATGCAACTAACTTGAACTTTATCTACGAGAGGACAGAGCCCTTTGGTTGGGATCTGCCGAGACTGTAGAGCAGGGGTGGGCAAACTTTTTGTGCGGAGGGCCGCATTGACTAATGTAAAGCTATTGGCGGGCCGCATATATATATATATATATATATATATATATATATATATATATATATATATATATATATATATATATATATATATATATATATATATATATATATATATCGGCTTCGAGGTTATGACTTTTCTCCGTAATCTCGTATACTCTCGTGGGTAACGTGATGACAGTGAAAATCAGCAGTGGTTCGAATCGCATCGGTAACTTACGGGGTATGTCAGCCGGCCGCTCAGAAAGCAATGGCAAACTACTGAGCGTAATCTTGCCAAGAGATCAACATACAGCTGAAAGATGCTGGTGTTGACAGCGATGTCCTGTAAAGGATATGCAAAAATATATATATATATATATATTTGTTTACAGCAACCTATAACAATAAGTAATTATTAATTATTTATAGGTTATTAAGCAGTATAAATAACTAATTATTGCAATTTTATTTTACTTGTACACTTATACATTATATTTGACAATATGGACACAAACTTTTACTAATTTGTTAACACGATTTTACAACTTGTTATTATAACAAATATTCTTTATTATTTATCAATGGCTTTAATTTAGACACACAGCAACTACATTGTCACTACAGTTGTTGATTTCTAATGAGATGTATGTAACTGCTTGCAATTGTTGACAATATTCTTGAAATCTGGAGCAAGTTTACTTGTTGAAATTCGCATGACAGCATGCAAGTTGCAGTCCGACAATAAAGACATATTCTTAGATTTGTTGATCTTCAAGCAATAGAATGCTTGTTCGCAAATGCATGTTGATCCAAATAATGATACAAGTTTAGCTGCAAAGTTTTTAAAGTTGGGAAATGATTCTTATGATAAAGATCCATAGAAATCCAGCAAACCATCTTTCTTGAATTTCTCTTTCAGGTCATGATCTGCTTGTAAGTCAAGCAGCTCCAACTGTATGTCCTCTGTGGTTGTATCAGCTTCTGCGCTAAAAGGTGAACTGAGAATATTGAACTATGGCTCTAATTTCTTGAAATCTTGGAATCTCCATCCATATTCTTCAATCAATGCATATAATTGGGCTTTGTATTTTTCAGTCATTTCACCAGAAATGGTTTCTTGTTTCAGCAAAGGGAAGTGACAAAATCTTTTTTCACTTGCTTGTCTGGAGATCAGTGAGAGTTTTGCCTGAAATGATTTCACATATACATATAATTCATGCGCAAACACACCATTTTCCTGAAGTTTGACATTCAGTTCATTTAACTTTTCCATAATTTCAATGGCAAACAAAAAGTCTAACTGCCACTCTTTATTGACAATGTTAGTATTAAAGTCACATGAAATGCCCTTCATATCTAGGAACATCACTATTTCTTCTCCGAGTTCCCACACTCGCCTCAACACCTTGCCGAGTCTCAGCCATCGAACATTGGTGTGGTTCAGGACACCGGAATGTTCAGTTTCCAAATCGTCAGGTAATGACTTGAACTGTCTGTTATTAAGTCCTCTTGATCTGATGAGGTTGATGACACAGACAACTGGGTCAATAACATGCTTGATATTCAAAACAGTTTTACACAGACTTTCTTGATGAATCACACAGTGAAGTGGTAATAATGTGTGGTCTGGATATTCTGCGTTAATCTTGTCACTTATCAACTTTACCAGACCTACATTTTTTCCAGTCAAAGCACGAGCTCCGTCAGTTGTAACACTTGCCATCTTGTTCCAAACCAACCCAGTTCTTTCAATGCAGTTAGTAACAATATTGAATATATCATGGCCTGTGGTTGTGTCTTTGAGTGACTCAACACTCAGTAACTCTTCAGTGAGTTTGAAAGAAATGTTTATTCTACGTATAAATATCAATAATTGGGTAGTATCGTGTACATCGGTACTCTCATCCAATGCAAGAGAGTACCACAAAAATTGTTTACTTGCATCTTGAAGTTTATGCATCAAATTGTCACTGACAAGTGATAATATAGCACACACAAAAAGACTACAAGTTTGTGAGACATTTGGAAGAAATCACCAAGAGAAAAATTAAGTTTGTTTGACAAGTGGTAAGACGTCACCAAGAGAAGGACTAAAAATATGCTGGACAAGGGGGAAGATATCACCAAGATTATTTAGTTAGTTAGCCGCAGTTCCATTTTCATGGCAAAGGGTCACCCCCATAATATTTCGTTCCTGTGCCTGTGAATATCACACAAAATGCTCCTCACTGTCCCATCAGAAAATAGCTTGTTCTGTTTTACAATTTTGTGTGATTTTGTGTACAATTGCAGCATCTTGAATTGAAGACTGTTTAGTGAAAACAGTTTGCTGTTTCTCCAAATTTTTCACCAACTCAAGGCATTTCCTTTCCTTCTCTTCGGTAGTAAAATTGTATCCGAAATCGGAATGTTTTGTTTGATAATGTCTTTTTAAATTGTACTTGACATAAGCCTGGGTCACTGACATTGAGTTGAGTGACCGGGCAGGAGGAAGAATGGAGATGAGAGGGGGAGACAGTAAATTGACTGACCTGGCTACGAGGAAAACAATCAACCCTCAGAAATAATGGGGCGGATATGAGTGGAAATCCCCAGGGGGGGATGGGTCGAGGGAGAGTTGTGTGTTGTGTGAAGTGAGGAGACTGAAAAGTCAGTGAGAGAAGAGACCGACTGCGGGTCAGGTCGTTTAAGAGAGAGCTCCGCGGTGTGTTGTTCTTCGAGTGGTGAAGACAAGCCTGAACCCAGAGTGGGTTCTGTATTGAGTGTGGGCCTAAACCCAGAGTGGGTTCTATAGTTGAGCAGTGGATCCAACCCAATGTGTGGGTTGTATTGTGGAAAAATCCAGCCGTGGATAGTAGCTGGATTACCTGTCTTGTGGATTGAGATTAGAAGCCAGCCGTGAGAAGGCATTGATGTGTGCTGGTTAAATTGTGAGGAGGATATTCGTATTCTATGGATTACGTTATGTTTCTGGATGTATAAACCTGTTCCGTTTGTCCGTCTTATTTCTGTAATAAAGGATTATGTGCGCCAACGGAATCTTGTTTAATGCCTGGTGAATATGCACTGCGGGGGTGAGTTACATTGCAAGACAGATATCTCCATTGACACACCATGAGTATCGTTACCTAGACAACGACCATCACACAATAATATCATGAGCATATCATCGTAAGAACTTCGTGATATTATCGTCAAGAGAAAACGTGTGACATCTGGGCGCTCGTCACTTAGTATGGAGTATCTGAGGGCTACGTCCAATTAAGAACATTATAGACAGTGTTGTCATTCTGAGATGTTTGTGGGCTCTTCGCGGAGAGAGGGTGGACAGCGGAGTGTGTCCACCGTATAAACACTGAGTTTTTCTCCGTGCGGGAACTGGCTACAGCAGTTCACGTCAAGTCTACTACAGGTGAATTGGAACCAACCATATCGCTGAAGCGAGTGGGGGTGTCAAAAAACAGCGGCAGCACAAAAGTCGGTGATAGAGACGCGCCATGCAGACTAACCGGGAGAGTCCATTGCGGTGACAGGTAAATTTGATACCAGGCAGGAGGGCTGAAACTAAAAGACCAGTGGAATCCAGAGTGGCGAGGGCGGCGTGTGTGTGTGTAGAACATCCGCTGTCGGTGATAATGACAGGATTGGGAACCAAAGATAATTGACAGGTGTGTGTGTGTGTGCGAGGCAAGCGCACCGTGTTGTCGCAAGTTGACTGGTCAAGATTTTTCGACGCAGTAAATAGGACGGGTGGAGACACCAGCGTCCAGGTACGAGGGGAAAGTTACGTTAACCCCTACCACAGCCGTGCTAGGGCAGCAGTGGAAAGTGTGATTTTCCACGAAGTTACTACCGCAGCCGGGTGGGGCTGTCAAGTGTGTGTGAAAACTGTCTTACGGAGGAATTTTTCACTGAGGGTGATAAAGAGAAATTGAGATGACATTGTGAGTTGGGGGTGGAAGGAGGAAAGATACTCGGGAATTTCCACGACCTATGGTGGTCAAGCTGACTCATTGTGAATGAACAAAACAAGGCGTTTTGTGTGAAACCAGACTTGATTGTTCGTCTTTGTTCAAGCCTTTGTCATCATTATTCTGTTATGAGCAAACAGTTTTAACGTATCGTCATCGCAACCATTGTCGTATTTCTTTGCCAATAAGGATTTATATACCCAAATTTAAAGCGCTGAACATTGCCTGCCATTCTCCTTTTCTTTTTGGTGAATCTTGTCGGGTAACGAAAATCCATAACATTAATGATACAGCGAAGCGCCATCTCCGCAACGAAAGTAACAACATATCGAGAGAACACTTTGGATTATTACAGTGGTACCACCACGTACAGAGAAAGTACAATAACGTTACGGACTGTGTCGACACAGAACAGTTTGGATATCACTATCATCGTCAACTTTTCTCGACAGTTGGAACTGGTGATCACCACGTGAATTCACGAACCACTCTACAAAACAACAAGTCGCTTTGAAATCTAGCGTCGTAAACATTTCGGAGAATTTAATACAGACATTTCCAGCATATTGTGAAAAACTATTAACAGCAAAATAAGAACTTTTGGCGACGGATTAATAGGCCCATATTTGTCGGCCAACCAGTTACACATTATTATTTTTTATTGTTTGCTCCCATCGTCATATTTATTGTTGTCGGGTGTCACGCAATTATTTGTATGTGGTCCAGTGTTTGTCAAGAGTAGGGAATTGTTGGGGTGTTTCTCGAGAGTCGGGATACAGCACAATAATTTATTTGTCTTTCTGGTGCTTACGATATTTTTGTAAGACAAACGTTAATGAGTTGACGTATCGTGCAGGGGCATTGAAATAGTCTTAACCAATATCTAGAGCCGAGTTGTCTGACGTCAGATCTGTGTATATTTTCAGTATATATTCTTTTTCTTTCTCTCTTTCTTTTCGTTATATTTACATATAATATTTGTTGTGTTCGGATATATGTTTTTATTGTGATCTTTCGTCATTTCTGCTGTCTAGTGGTCTTGGTCAATTTATATTTTTATTTTACGCGCACTGTGGATGTCTCTACACAAGCTTGTGGTTGTTACTGTGGTTTATTTCTGTGTCATCATCGTCTCCGTGTACTCAGCTTGTGAAGTCTAGCGTTGGATAGTCATCACTTAGTATTATCATCCATTTGTTTGTATATGTATTGATATGTATGTTTAACAATATTTCCAGGGACTTTATGAACTTTTGGTCATAGATATATAGATATAAGGGAGTATAGGTGATACTTTCCCCCTCACTACCTAGAGCTAATAGAGTGACTGGGTGAGTACAGAGTAATATTGTAGCACTACGGATTTACGTACACAGTGAGTGCGGGTGTACTTAGGCAAGTGACACAAAGACTAACAGCAGAGTCTGTACATTTATAGTTGGCTGATTCACAGCAACGTGTCCACAAGTACAAGATGCCTACTTTAATGGATTATATTGAAGCAGGTGAAAGAATAGGCCTGAAAGGTAAAGAGTTACAGGAGTATGCAGAAGCGAAAGAACAAAAACAGATTGAAAGAGAGGAGAGGCATAATGAACGCGAGGCAAAGCGTCTACAGGAAGAAAAGTTAGCTGAGAGAGAACAAAGACAGGCTGAAATGGAAGCCAAGCGTCTACAGGAAGAGAAAGAGACACAAGTAAAGTTAGCTGAAATAGAAAACAAGCGTCTACAGGAAGAGACACAAATGAAAGTGGAAATTGAGAAAGAGAAGATTAAGATGGAAGCTGAAATTGCTCTCAGAAAACTAGAACTATCTTCGAAGGGTCAAAGTGAGGAAAGCAGAAGACCTTCGCAGTCGTCACAGAGATTAAAACTGCCATACTTTACGGACCGAGACAACCTTGAAGCTTATCTTGACAGATATCAGGCATCAGCGAAAGTGTTAGGCATCCCCGAAGAACAGTATGCTATTAGACTAGGAGAGCTTCTTACGGGCAAGGCACTAGACACCATGTTCAATTTACCTGTAGAAGAAAGGAACAACTACACTATCTTACGTCAACGTTTGCTGACAAAGTTCCAACTAACTGAGCATGGATATAGGACAAAGTTTAGACAGTTAGGGCCAGAGACAAATCAAGATTTCACAGACTTTGTTAACACAGCAAAGAACACATTTAACAAATGGATGGAGCTTGCAGAAGTAGGGAAAGATTTTAATAAATTAGTAGATCTAATGTTAAGAGACAAGGTTGTATCTGCATGCAATTCTAATTTAGTGGCGTTCTTTGAGGAACGGAAGCCAAAGGACATAGACACAATGTCTCAGTTAGGGCAAAACTACATGACTGCACATCCTAACGTATCTATTGGGAAACTAATGAGTGAGGAAATAGTCTGTGCAGCGTACACTAAACAGAACCAGAATCCAGTTATCAGACCAAGGGCGAAAAGTGTGGATTCAGCACAGAAAGGTGAGCAGCAAGAACTTCAAGATAATGGTTTCCGAGGAAACAATGTTGGTAGAGTAGGACGGTACCCATATAGAAGAGGGAACTTCCAGAGACGTCCAAATTATGCCGGATGTTGGAATTGTGGGAGCTGGAGACACAGGGCAGCAGAGTGTGATGCACAACCATCAGATGGACCAACAAACAACACTAAAAGGGAGATCACTTGTTTCAAATGTGGAAGGAATGGGCATGTCAGTCATCAATGTAGGATGAGAGAAACAGAGCACTCAAATGCAGCACAAGTAATTGAGACGCTGAACAATGAAGATTGTAGTGGGTGCAAACCTCTTTTTGAAAAAGATGGTCAGCCAGTCTTAATATGTGGTCACACAGTTAAAGCAGGATCAGCAGTGCATGAAGGAGGAAGTCTGAAGCTGCATCAGGGATTTGTCAATGATAAATTAAAAAAATTCCGGTTACCAATAGGGATTTCCCCCGGGAAAAAAAAGGGGGGAACTCTTAAAACCGGGGAGTTTTTTTAAAAAAAAAAAAGAAGGTTTTTAATT
>JACEFZ010017069.1:20000-29466 GCA_014155875.1 Cepaea nemoralis | reverse complement strand
ATTTATGTAAACCAATCAGCTTCTTGATGTAGTTGAATCAGTTTCCTAATGTTGACGCATCAGTTTCTTGATGTAGTTGAACCAGTGTATAGATGTAGAAAAGTCAGTTTCTTGATGTAGACCAGTCAGTTTCTTGATGTAGTTGAATCAGTTTCCTGATGTTGACGCATCAGTTTCTTGATGTAGTCGAATCAGTGTATAGATGTAGAAAAGTCAGTTTCTTGATGTAGACCAGTCAACTTCTTGATGTAGTTGAATCAGTTTTCTGATGTGGCCGAGTAAGTTTCTTGATGTAATACGGTCAGTTTATAGGTGTGGTGAAGTCAGATTCTAGATATGTTTGAATCCCTTTCTTTCTTTATAGTTACTTTTTAACATTTTCTGACATATAGCATTAACAATAGCAACACTCTATTTTGTAAAATTAGTAATACTCTTCTAATTTTAATACTAGTATTCTGCTATGTTTAAATAATAAACATCCACTATGTTTAATTACTATATAATCGAATATGTTTAATTAGTAATAATTCATTCTTTATAATTAATATTAATCTAATCGCACTATCTTTAATTAATGATCATTTACTCCGTTTAGTTGATAACAATCTACCCTGTTTAACTGATAATAATTGATTGTGGTTAATTAATAATAGTCTACTATGTTTAATTAGTAATAATCTTCAAAGTTTAATTTGTAATAGTCTACGATGTTTAATTATTAATAATGTATTATGTTTAATTAGTAATGTCACAATCCTTTATAACAATCTAGAAGCGGCTCTGATTATGTCTAGGGTATGTCTGCTTTGATAGTTAGGATCAACAATTATTGATCAACAATAGATCTGAAACACGTTCATTAGCTGTACCGGGCTATTTATCAACAACTGGTAGTCATTTGAGAATACTGTTTTGCACTCGCAATATATTTATTAATTATAACCGAACATGATAAATTGCATTCTTCCAGGAACTATCAGTGAACAATATACATATTTCTTTACGAGCTAAATCGGAATATAACACTGCCTTCTACATGCCTTTCCGTTATCGCGGAATAAACTGTTACACTGGACTATCTCTAAGTAGGACAGTAACGAAGTACACTGAGTGTACGATAAGTTTTCAGTCAACTGCCGATTCCTCACTTTTTACGCTGGACCAAGTTTCCCTCAACTTGCTCAAGTCTCAATCCACTGACCAGCCTGTCCCTTCTCTATATATTGGAACAGTTAGTTACCCCCCCCCCCCCCCTCCCCCCGTCAGAATTCAGTTAACTCTTGAAAACTCTTGAAACTCTTGAACAAATTCTACCTGCTTGTCACTGATTTACTAGTGTCACACGTTTTCTTGAGACAATATCACGAATTCTTTCGATGATATGCCATGAATTATTGTGTGATGGCGTTGTCTAGGTAACACTCATGGGTCAATGGAGATATCTGTCTTGCAATGTAACTCACCCCCGCAGTGCATATTCACCAGGATTAAACAAGATTCCGTTGGCGCACATAATCCTTTATTTACAAAAATAAGACGGACAAACGGAACAGGTTTATACATCCAGAAACATAACGTAATCCATAGAATAAAAATCCTCCTCACAATTTAACCAGCCCACACATCAACCCTTCTCCGGCTGGCTTCTAATCTCAATCCACAAGACAGGAACCCAGCTACTATCCACGGCTGGTCCCCCCAAAAAAACCCCCACTTCAACTATAAAACCCCTCTGGGTTTGGCCTACACTCAATACAGAACCCACCTGGGTTCAGGCCTGTCTTCAAAACCCAGAAAACAACACAACACGGAGCTCTCTTTAAAAACCACCTGCCCCATTTCGTCTCTTCTCTCACTGACTTTCTTGTCTCCCCATTCACACAACACACAACTCTCTTTCCACCCATCCCCCCCCCCCCCCCCCGGGGATTTCCACTCATATCCGCCCCATTATTTCTGAGGGTTGATTGTTTTCCTCGTAGCCAGGTCAGTCAATTTACTGTCTCCCACTCTCATCTCCATTCTTCCTCCTGCCCGGTCACTCAACTCAATGTCAGTGCCCCAGCTTATGTCATTACCCCCCCTAAAAGAAAACTTCGTTTTCAAATATTGGAACTAAAACTTACAACATGTGACCGACATATAGCGGGGTAGCCCTAAGTATGGCTGCACCTACTCCAGCTACCCCCCTAAATAAACCCCAAATGCTCATAGTACACTCCTAATCCTCACACAAAAATACAACCATCTATTTGTGTATCAATGCATGAACTAAACATCCATCATAATAATAATACTCATAGAAAAGCATTATACTTATGTACCCACAGGTCTCTTAATACTTCACGCCCCCCAAAATACTATTTGTGTACCGACCCTAATCAGGTGGTTCTTTTTTTGCATTAAACCTCCTCTGATTCCTGTCGATGCTGTGTCTACCTTTCAGTACCCATGACTCATGGTACCTCTACAATTACAACATCTGTTTGCTATCCTAGCCCGGGTCAGTAATGTCGCGAAAACTCTTTTGCCCTGACTCAATTTTCCCTATCTGCATATTGCCCGTTCCCTTGAGTCTCTTTTTAGTCTGAGCTCTTTTTTAAATCTTGGCCCATATATCGGGCACCTTTCTTTCTGCTGCATACGCCTTATCCCCTACCCCTGCCCCATGCACTATCCTGAGCTGTTCTAGTATATCGTTCTCTATTTTCAAAAGGTACTGCTCCTTGCCCACGTGCAGTTCCACTATCAAAGCGGCGGTAAGAACATTGTTCTTCCTCTCAAACCCATCTACCTTTCTTTGACTGCCTATGTTTACTCTCCTACACCCTTGGGAACATTTGTTCAGAGTAGTATCTTGTCTCTGGGATCACTAGCACTATATTTGGGATCCATTCTCATCTGCTCAGCTTACTATCCTTGTCCTGAGTTCCTGTGCTACTTCAAGTGCCTCTTCTACCTCATATCTCTCTAATTTAGGTTCTCTTGTGGTAACTACCTCCTTACTGCTTACACTATATTTTTGGTCCCAATAAACTACTTCCTTTTCTGTACACTCTTTAACTCCTAAAACTTTCCTATGATGAGATCTGCCACTGGTGAGTCTAAAACACATGCTGTCTCTTTCCTGTTATGTATGGTGTTTTTACTGTTATCACGGCTATGGGTAAATTCTACTGTCCCATTAAATGTTTGGATCTAATCTTTTCTCCTGTATAATCCGAGGATGCACTAACCCTTTCTCACCCGAGGACGTACATCCGGAATCCCTAATTGTTAACGCTGGCCTATCATTAACAAACCCATGATGCATCTTCAGACTTCCTCCTTCATGCACTGCTGATCCTGCTTTAACTGTGTACCACATATTAAGACTGGCTGACTGTCTTTTTCAAAAAGAGGTTTGCACCCACTACAATCTTCATTGTTCATCGTCTCAATTACTTGCGCTGCATTTGAGTGCTCTGTTTCTCTCATCCTACATTGATGGCTGATATGCCCCTTCTTTCCACATTTGAAACAAGTAATCTCCCTTTTAGTGTTGTTCGTTGGTCCATCTGATGGTTGTGCATCACACTCTGCTGCCTTGTGTCTCCAGCTCCCACAATTCCAACATCCGGCATAATTTGGACGTCCTCTGGAAATTCCCTCTTCGATATGGGTACCGTCCTACTCTACCAACATTGTTTCCTCGGAAACCATTATCTTGAAGTTCTTGCTGCTCACCTTTCTGTGCTGAATCCACACTTTTCGCCCTTGGTCTGATGACTGGATTCTGGTCCTGTTTAGTGTACGCTGCACAGACTATTTCCTCACTCATTAGTTTCCCAATAGAACTGTTAGGATGTGCAGTCATATAGTTTTGCCCTAACATGAGACATTGTGTCTATGTCCTTTGGCTACGTTCCTCAAAGAAAGCTACTAAGTTTGTATTGCATGATGATAACACTTTGTCTCTTAACACTAAAATCCACTAATTTATTAAATCTTTTCCTACCTCTGCCAGCTCCATCCACTTATTAAATGTATTCTTTACTGTGTTAACAAAATCTGTGAAATCTTGATTTGTCTCTGGCCCTAACTGTCTAAACTTTGTTCTATATCCATGCTCAGTTAGTTGGAACTTTGTCAGCAAACGTCGACGTAAGATAGTGTAGTTGTTCCTTTCTTCTACAGGTAAATTAAACATTGTTTCTAGGGCCTTACCCGTTAAATACCAGCCCAGTCTAATTGCGTACTCGCTTTCTGGGATGCCTAATACCTTCACTGATGCTTCGAATCTCGACAAATAGGAATCCAAGTTGTCTCGGTCCGTAAAAAATGGCAGTTTTAATCTCTGTGACGACTGCGACGGTCTTCTGCTTTCCTCACTTTGACCTTTCGAAGATAGTTCTAGTTTTTCTTAACTCGATTTCAGTTTGCATCTGGCACTTGATCTTCTCTTTCTCAATTCCATTTCAGCTAACTTTACTTCCTGTAGACGTTTGTTTTCCATTTCAGCTAGTTTTACTTGCGTCTCTTTCTCTTCCTGTAGACGCTTGTTTTTCCATTTCAGCTAGTTTTACTTGCGTCTCTTTCTCTTCCTGTAGACGCTTTGCCTCGCGTTCATTATGCCTCTCCTCTCTTTCCGTCTGCTTTTGTTCTTTCGCTTCTGCATACTCCTGTAACTCTTTACCCTTCAGGCCTATTCGTTCACCTGCTTCAATATATTCCATTAAAGTAGGCATCTTGTACTTGTGGACACGTTGCTGTGAATCAGCCAACTATAAATGTACAGACTCTGCTGTTAGTCTTTGTGTCACTTCCCTAATTACACCGCACTCCCTGTGTACGTAAATCCGTAGTGCTACAATATCACTCTGTACTCACCCAGTCACTCTATAAGCACTAGGTAGTGAGGGGGGAAGTATCACCTATACTCCCTTATATCTATATATCTATGACCAAAAGTTCATAAAGTCCCTGGAAATATTGTTAAACATACATATAAATACATATACAAACAAATGGATGATAACACTAAGTGATGACTATCCAACGCTAGACTTCACAAGCTGAGTACACGGAGACGATGAGGACACAGAAATAAACCACAGTAAACAAATACAAGCTTGTGTAGGGACATCCACAGTGCGCGTAAAATATAAACTGACTCAGATACCACTAGATAGTAGACACGACAAAAGTGCACGATAATAACATCCATCCGAACACAGCAATATCATATGTAAATATAACGAAAAGAAGAAAGAGAAGAAAAAAAAAATTATAGCATAAAATTATACAGAAATCTGACAGTCAAACACAAACTGGCACGTTATATAATTCAGGACCGTCCCTGCAGAACCAAATAAACCGACCTTTCGATTTTCTTCCCAGACATTATATATGGTGCACCTCAGAAAGTAACTTTTCGCCCTGTCTCCCGGCCTTCGAGAAACAACACAAAAATCCCCTACTCTTGACAAACACTGGACCACATACAAATAATTGCGTAACACCCGACAACAATAAATATGGACGATGGGAGCAAAACAATAAAAAATAATAATGTGTAACTGGTTGGCCGACAAATATGGGCCTGTTAATCCGTCGCCAAAAGTTCTTTTTATTCAGTCACCAAAGTTTTTGTTTCGTTTTAATCGTTATTCGCAATCCGCTGGAAATGTCTACGACGCTAGATTTCAAACCGACTTCTTGTTTTGTTGAGTGGTTATTGAATTCACGTGGTGATCAAAAGTTCCAACTGTCGACAAAAGTTGAAGATGATAGTGATATCCAAACTGTTCTCTCGATATGTTGTTACTTTCGTTGCGGAGATGGCGCTTCGCTGTATCATTAAAGGAGAATGGCAGCCAATGTTCAGCGCTTTAAATTTTTGGGTATATAAATCCTTATTGGCAAAGCAATACAACCATGGTTGCGATGATGAGACGTTAAAACTGTTTGCTCATAACAGAATAATGATGACAATAATAGGACAGTTCAACAAAGGCGAAGCATAAAATCTGGCTTTCTTTCAAAACAACCTTGTTTTGTTCATTCATAATGAGTCCTCTTGACCACACTAGGCCGTGGAAATTTTTCTGAGTACCTTTCCTTCCAAGGTCAACCTAATTTCTCTTTATCACTCTCAGTGAAAAATTCCTCCGTAAAACAGTTTTCACACAAACTTGACAGCCCTACCCGGCTGCTATATTAACTTCGTGGAAAATCACACTTTCCACTGCTGCCCTAGCACGGCTGTGGTGGGGGTTAACGTAACTTTCCCCTCGTACCTGGACGCTGGTGTCTCCACCCGTCCTATTTACTGCGTCGAAAAATCTTGACCAGTCAACTTGCGACAACACGGTGCGCTTGCCTCGCACACACACACACCTGTCAATTATCTTTGGTTCACAATCCTGTCATTATCACCGACAGCGGATGTTCTACACACACACACGCTGCCCTCGCCACTCTGGATTCAACACTGGTCTTTTAGTTTCAGCCCTCCTGCCTGGTATCAAATTTACCTGTCACCGTAATGGACTCTCCCGGTTAGTCTGTATGGCGTGTCTTTATCACCGACTTTTGTGCTGCCGCTGCACCCCCACTCGCTTTAGCGATATGGTTGGTTCCAAATCACCTGTAGTGGACTTCACTTGAACTGTCTGCTAGCTTGTGATTTCCGCCGCGTACCCTCCCCGCGCGCTGACAGTTTTTTCTTCGATGTGGCGTCTCACACACACAAAAGAATTGCTGTTAATCTCGTGACGCAGTACTGTCTAAATTGATGGCACGAAGTCACCGATAATAACTCCTCTCTTTCAGCGAAGAGCCCACAAATATCTCAGAATGACACAAATGTCTATAATGCAATGGGTTTCTCAATATATCCCCGTCGTTCTTGCCAGGACAGTCCCCAGATGTTCTTGATCGGACGTAGCCTCCAGATTATCACACGTTTTCTTGATGACAATATCACGAAGTTCTTACGATGATATGCTCATGATATTATTGTGTGATGGTCGTTGTCTAGGTAACGATACTCATGGTGTGTCAATGGAGATATCTGTCTTGCAATGTAACTCACCCCCGCAGTGCATATTCACCAGGCATTAAACAAGATTCCGTTGGCGCACATAATCCTTTATTACAAAAATAAGACGGACAAACGGAACAGGTTTATACATCCAGAAACATAACGTAATCCATAGAATATAAATATCCTCCTCACAATTTAACCAGCACACATCAATGCCTTCTCACGGCTGGCTTCTAATCTCAATCCACAAGACAGGTAATCCAGCTACTATCCACGGCTGGGTCTCCCACAATACAACCCACACATTGGGTTGGAGCCACTGCTCAACTATAGAACCCACTCTGGGTTTAGGCCTACACTCAATACAGAACCCACCCTGGGTTCAGGCCTGTCTTCACAACTAGAAGAACAACACAACACGGAGCTCTCTCTTAAAACCACCTGACCCGCAGTCGGTCTCTTCTCTCACTGACTTTCTTGTCTCCCCACTTCACACAACACACAACTCTCTTTCCACCCATCCCCCCCCCCCCCTGGGGATTTCCACTCATATCCGCCCCATTATTTCTGAGGGTTGATTGTTTTCCTCGTAGCCAGGTCAGTCAATTTACTGTCTCCCACTCTCATCTCCATTCTTCCTCCTGCCCGGTCACTCAACTCAATGTCAGTGACCCAGGCTTATGTCAACTAGCTTGTAATACGATCTTAACGGTCCTGGTACTATCAAGTTTGCTGGACATTTTGATTAACCTTCTTGAACCCACTTGCACCGTACCTTGATCGTTCTCACGCTCGTCACATTAACCCCTCCTCAAAAGAAAACATAATTTTCAAATTATGGGCGAGAAAAGCTTTTCTAAATGCCTAAACGAGCAAAATGACGATGTGTGAGCAACACCTAGTATATATCCCTCATACTCTCTACTCTATCCGTTTTCATATTCCATCTATTACCTTTTATAATAATTCAGGTTATGTAACTACAAGTAACACAACACACCACACAATGAGTAAAATAAACTTATTAAACTAAACATTATTAATGTCATTGTCTGTGATGTTCCTTGCCCGTAGTGATTTCTTAATAGTATGTTAGCCATGTTCTTGTCTTAACAACGTATTGCCATAGGAACAAACGAGTGCTCCTACAGTTAAATACTCCATCGATGAACACGTGAGTTCTTCGTTGCTGTTGTATGGATAAACGCGAATGGTCGGTGATCTGTTTGAAGAATGAACTGTCTGCCCATTAAGTACCTTGACGGGCTTATGCACAGACGACACAATTGCCAGAGCCTCACGTTCCAACGTTAAAAATTTTGTCTCTAGTGGCGAGAGATTCCTGCTGACGTATAGCAATGGATTCATGAGATCATTCTGCTCTTGCATCAAACATCCGCCAATTCTCGTTGATGATGCGTCTACCCTAGCAAAATTCCCATTAACAAACTACGCATCCTCATATCTTCTTTATATAGTACAGAGTGAACATTGAACATTTCCAGACTTTTCCACTGTCAACAAATATGATAGTCGTGGTGGCTGAGTGGATAGACACTCGCACGCTGTACCGCTGGTCAAAGGTTCTATCTGTATTGCGGTGGATTCGCATTTAAGAAATTGGCTTGTGGTCCGAGGTCGACCCAGCTACAAGAATAGCAAAAATGTCTTGGGAAGTAAAGGAGGCCACTGTGATACCGACCATATAACCGACTCATTACCGATTGATTTATAGAAATGCATCTAACACCATATGCCCAATGCACCCTCAAACGTGTAAAAGAGTCGTCTAATTACTTAGTTAGCAAACTTTCCATTAACAAACTGCTCACCCACATTTCCTGTTTATAAAATAAAGTGAACATTGAAAATTTCTAGAATTTTCCACAAACGTTATTGTATAACCCGACATATTTCTCTTTCCTGGACTAGGAACATCTCCGAGCGATCATATCTAACCTGACATCAAGCAACCGGCGGAGGAAGTTCAGTAACGTGCGAAGATAGATCATGATGTTTCTGTACGCAGCCTTGACAGCTCTTCTGTGCATCAGCTTTTGTAAGTAATTTCAAACTGTTATTTATTTATTTATTTATTTATATTTTTAATTATTATTATTATTATTATTATTATTATTATTATTATTATTATTATTATTATTATTATTATTATTATTATTACTACATGTTGAAAACAATGTTTTCCTATAGTGTATTTGAATAATAAAGACACAAACAATAGACTGCACAAATTAATTATTGCCTAGCATATTTCGCTGCTACGCTGCTATACCTGACGAGATGCAGCGAAATATGATAGGCAATACATCGCACAATCCATTATTTATGTGTTCGTTATTCAAATTATTACACGTGTTTGAGAAATAACTGTTAAGAAATGAAAAAAAATGCCCCGAAGCAGTTTCCTATTTTGGT
>JACEFZ010017069.1:0-17500 GCA_014155875.1 Cepaea nemoralis | reverse complement strand
ACTTTTACGTATACTGTGTAGGGGTGAGGGGATTTTTAGATAGGAAATATGAAAGGGGGGGGGGGGGGGTGACGTTCTGAAAATACGGTGAAGGGGGGAACGGGCCAAATTTTTGATAGGAAGGGGGGGAATGGCGTTCTGAAAATATGGTGAAGGGGGGAATGGGCCGAAAAAGGTTGAGAACCACTGGAGTAGAGGGTTCAAAATCAGGTGCGAGCGATTTGGAAACATACCTCTTCCTGTAAATTTTGATGGTATGAGGCCGTGACCGTTCAGAAAGCAATGGCAAACTACTGAACTAACAGTCTAGTAAACTACACATAGCCAATAAATGCTGGGGTTAGTTGCAACGTTCTTTTACGGACATACAACTGACTGTTTAAATGTATACACACTACGTCTCAAGGCGTGTGGAAGAGCGTGGAACATTTTATTGGTATTTACTGCGTCTGCACTCCCATGGGTGATGGTAGAAGGAAGGGAGTTTCAACATGATTAATGAAGCAATTGTGTGGCTGAGAGGTTTAAAGCGCCCAAACGTTCTCTTATGACGGTGGCATACATTGTGGTCCTATACAAGGGTCATCTGGACTGGAATGTCGACATCTCGTTCAGAAAGCAAAACGAACTAACTAACGAACGAACTTTATTTTCAATGGGCACGCAGAATTTGCAAATTTGGGCACCTTCCGCCCTTCCAATCACTCATCTTTCATTCATCATTTGTGCATGTTACATTCACATAGGATTAAAATAAAACATGATGAATGGCAAACTAGTTAGTTGCACGCCCTTCTTAAATGACGTTGCAGTCAACTGCAAAATTTATTGGTTGTTTGTTAATTTCTAGGTAATTTTAGTTTAGCAGGATGGTCTTGCCTTCTCAACGACCGACGTCTTAAACCTTCGAAATCAACGCAAAGCGTTCTTCTTCCAAATTACCAGCGGCTGATGTCAAACCACACGCTATGATAATAAATCAGCTAGAGAATTTGCTGACACCTGGCAATATCAAGGGGAAAAGAACAAGGGGAAGGCAGAGAAGTATATATCTGGATAGCTTGACCACGTGGCATGGTCGAGACAAGAACACAGAGCTGACCCATGACTATGGTAATCGTGTAAGATGGCGAAACATGACCGCCCATGCTTATTGACATGCGCATGAATATAATGATGACAATTTCGAACCCTGGACTCGAACCCTGCGCTTCGCATTGTTCCTTGTGCTACCGCTCCGGTTAAAGGCAAAGTACTGAACGTACAATTGCATAGATAATAACAAACAGCCAATAGAGGCTAGGTGTGATTGCAACGTCTTGCAAGGGGTATACGATTATGTCTTTAATGTAGCAGTTGTGTTCTCTTTTTTCTCTTACAGCTAGCGGTGCCAATACACCACTATTGCCAGAAATAGAGGAGACAACACAGACGTCAGAGACAACACAGACATTAGAGATACAGGCATCAGAGATTGAGATATTAGAGACAACACAGACATTAGAGATAGAGATATTAGGGACAACACAGACAGAGACAACACCAACAGTGACAACACCAACAGTGACAACACCAACAGTGACAACACCAACAGTGACAACACCAACAGTGACAACACCAACAGTGACAACACCAACAGTGACAACACCAACAGTGACAACACCAACAGTGACAACACCAACAGTGACAACACCAACAGTGACAACACCAACAGTGACAACACAGACATTAGAGACAACACAACCGCCAACTGTTTTGATCCAGAAATCTGGCCGACCATGCACCTCTTCGGGAAGGGCAAGTGATGTCACGGAGATCGGCTGCTGGGGTTACAAGAGATGTGTCGAGGGTGAGGCGGTCACTTACTGGTGCACACAAAACACAGTGCTGGAGCGAGATTCCATGACCTGCGTCAGGTTAGTATGCAAGTTCTTGTGTTCATAGCTTGAAAATCCATGTTCTTTGGGGCCACCACCAGAAGGGGGAAATTGGGGTACGTAGTGACCACGGGAAAGTTAGAGAAGTCAGTCACCGGGAGGCAAAGAGAGGAGGTAAAGGACAGTATGAGAAAGGGAAAGTTGAGACACAACGGGAAAGTTAGAAAAGTGACTCGGAGGGGTGCCAAGAGAGGAGGTGATGGGTAGTTTGAAATCATGGCACACCATGAGAAGGGAAAAGTTTATGTAAGTCGTGACAGCGGGAAAGCTGGAGGGGACAAGAGCTAGCGGGAGACAAAGAGAGAAGGTAAAGGACAGTTTGATATCATGGCACACCATACGAGGAGAAAGTTGGGGCACAACGGGAAAGTTGCAGGGAAAGTGAATAAAGGGGAGATCAAGAAAGAAGATGATGGGCAGTTTGCCATTATGACACGGAGGAACATTTGTATGAGAAATGATTGGCGGTACACTAGACAGAAGACTGTGGACATACATCGGAATTTTAACTGATGAGCGCATTGTCCTCTGCATTGACAGCTGTAGGATTTTGCTCTCTGCACCTCTTGTCAAGCGTGATAATGCAGGTTAATTTAGTGGCATATCCTTTACAGGACGTTGCAGCCAACACCAGGATTCTTTGCTGTTGTGATTTCTTGGCAAGTATACGTTCAGTAGTTTGCCATTGCTGTTAGAACGACCGGCATACATTCAATTTTGCAAAAAAAACCACCAACGCAACACGGTCTGCTGCCAAATCGTACGCAGCTATGTTTCTAACGCAAGTATGCGGGATCACGAACTGCGTTCGTAACCTCATCGCCACGAAGATAATGCAGGAGAAGGTGCAATTTAACCCTTGGAGGCAAACCCACCAATTCCCTGCCGGGGTTGAATTTGGTGAAACTGCAAACCTACCAGACAACATCTTTTCGCCCGACCCATCTATAATTTCCCCCCATTTAGCCAAAGGGCAGACATATGACCAACGCCACACAGCGTGGACTAAGGATAGACATGATGAAATATGCCACACGATATGGACTATTAAAGAAGCTTGACAAAGCAGTGCTGTTGTTGAACACGACAGCAACACAGGAAGCCATATCATTGGGCAAGATGACGAAGAAGTGATTGAACTAAAAGAGATCATCCGTGCAACATATGTACCGTTTGTGTTGGTGTCTGCCTGGAGGATCTCCCTAGCTGAGAGATACATGCCATTTGTTTAAACAGTTGGCCCGCAGTGTTGAGGCTAGGAGTGTTAGATTACCTCGATAGACGTAAACCACTTGACTCACATAGAGGAATACGTATTATGTGTGTGGGGCTGCGTGGTCTCGAGGTACGGTGTCCACCTCGAGTGCTAGAGGCCCCGGGATCATGCCCCGGTTTTTTTTTCTTCACGTGAACGTCTAGTAACAAAATTTCCCCTAGTCTGTGAGTAGTGAGATCGGACGCCCGTGTGTATTGTTGCGCACGTAAAACATCCCTTGGCACTTGAAAATCGAAAAAGAGTAGCCTAACGGCGCTGCCTGGACAAAATTTCGAGTTAGAAATCTACCCAAAGTATTTCAGGATCCTCGCCGGTGCTACGGAGTTCGTGCACTGAGCTGAGTTTCACCGGACTCAGGCTTGAGTTAGGAGTAGAATGGAGCACTTATGGGTTACACCCGTGTGCCGTGATGGTGATCCGTTGACTAAACTAAACTACGATATATATATATATATATATATATATATATATATATATATATATATATATATATATATATATATATATATATATATATATATATATATATATATATATATATATATATATATTCTGTGTGAAAAGTTGTCTCATCCAAATCTGCCATTTTTGCCGTCAAGTGTCATAGGGAAGGATAATTGGCGCTCGTGCACCCGTTGAGTGCCTGTCATGTAATTGGAGTGAGGTTTCTGAGGAGAATGTTGAGAATATCGTGCACAGAGATTAAAACAAGCGTCGATGAGGTGCCATTTGCAGGTGCTACTAGATTACTCATCAAAACCTTCAGAAAAAAGCACATGAATTGTATATTGCATAACAACAAAATGTAGATTAAGGGAACTAGTCTTATGTGAGAAAATACAAGACAAGAAGGCAGAAAGATGTATGGAGACAGCTTAAACAGCCAGACAACAAATAATATTATAACCTTAGCGGGCGCGTTAATGTAATCGTTAGGAGATTGCGTTGACAATGACATGGGTGCGGCAGGACGAAGGTTCCACGCCTGTGCTCGCTCGACTGAGCGGAAAGACTGACTACTATACCTCCGTGAATTCAGGCCTTTAAAATGTGAGGGTTACGTGAAGTCCCATCAGGCGGTGATAGTGCCGGGCCCCCTGCCTCGAGGGGGTCCACCCATGACTACTGGTGGTCACCTTCCCCTGTGCTGTGGAGTCAAGGCACAGAGGAGTAGGTTAAGAGCTATTGACCAAATACCAAGGACACTCAACATACTACAGTGGAATGCCGAAGGAGTTTATAACAAGAAAGAATCCCTGACACAGCGTCTTCATAAAGATAGAATAGATGTGGCATGCATTCAAGAGACACACCTCAACGGCAAGCGCAAATTTTCAGTCAGGGGATATCAGGCCACACGTTTCGACCGCGAAGGACATAAAGGAGGAGTTCTAATACTTACACGAAATATAATACCTTGCAGCGAAGTATCTGTGATCTCTGACAACCAAACAGAAATTATAGGTGTTGATATAATGATAAAGGACGTGAAAATAAGAATTTACAATCTTTATAGCCCAGCAGATAAGGATCTTACACTCTCAAACATGAAAATAACTGACACAAATTGCATTATTGTCGGAGACTTTAATAGCCGTTCAGAAAGATGGGGATACCCAGATACTGACAAAAGAGGAGATGAAGTGGAGGACTGGGAAATAGACTCAAATCTCCATCTACTCAACAAAGCGGATGACACACCGAGCTTCTACTCCAGAAGATGGATTACCACTTCTACTCCAGACTTAGCTTTCTGCACAGGAGACATCCTTCACAAAATCGATCGCCATGTGCTGGACCAATTAGCAGGTAGTGACCACAGACCAATCAAGCTTGTGTAATGAATATGGAGTATGTTCCACAGGAGCAAAAGCCCTTGCCCCGCTGGAATTACAAACGAGCAGATTGGGACAGATTTGCCACACTAACAGACAAATATTGTGAAAATATAAATACACGATATGGCAACATGAAGCAAATGGTGGAAAGTCTAAACAGAGCAATAATACAGGCAGCCACTGAGTCCATTCCAAGAGGAGCGAGGAAAAATTACAAACCATACTGGACTGAAGAACTACAAAGTTTGGAGGACAAAGTTGAAGATGCCAGGAAGATAGCAGAGAGAGAACAAACAATTGAAGCGAATACCTCTCTCAAAGCCATCTCAGCAAAATATAAAAGAACAGTAAATCAAACAACAAGAGATCGTTGGAGGGAAAAAACAGAAAACCTGAATTTTGACAGGGATAGAAACAAACTATGGAAACTAGTGAAAGCCATGAACAAATGAATCCGAATCGAAAGCTCACTGTGTGGATGTCATCTGCAGACTGCATACTTCTGGTTTCCGGAAGAACAGCCTATGGTGAACGGAAGGCCCAATATACGGAAGTGAGGCTAAGCAGCCATGTGCAGGACGTGACGATTCCTTGGGTGAGCCCAGTACCAGAGCGCTATGTATCGGCTCTGCAAGTATGGAAGCCTCCTTGGATGGCGGGGAATGCCCATGGTCTGCCCCTGCCTTCCCTTGAGGGCTGACCAGGATCTTTGGCTGTTCTATATGGACCAGCTGGGATGGGGGATAACACCACAACAGTGAGAGTCAAACGTCCTAAGAAACCCCCGGGAAGGTTAACCCGGTCAACAAATGCCCGCAGAAGTCGGATGTGTCGGCCTAAAGGCGCAAGAACGCAGCTCTGCTGTAAACAGGCACAACGCAATCACATCCGAAAAAAAAAAAACTCCGGATGAACGAAGAAGAAGAAGAAATGTGAGGGTTATGGTACTTAATATGTTCATAGGAGGTTCCTCTTACGGAACTTGTTTAGTTGTGTGTGTGTGTATTTGTGTGTGTGTGTGTGTGTGTGTGTGTGTGTGTGTGTGTGTGTATTTGTGCGTGTGTATTTATGTGTGTGTGTGTGTGTGTGTGTGTGTGTGTGTGTGTGTGTGTGTGTGTGTGTTTTGTTTTAAAATCAATTTCATAAAAAAAATATCAGACGGCAGAAAGAATTGGAAAATCATAATCTGTAATGTCTACTGCTTAAAAAGTCAACGGGTTTTATCCCATATGGCTCGGTCTCTTTCCGCAGCGCGGAAAGCGTCGCACAAAGCACGAACTCTGTAGCTCTAGCGACGACCCACAGGCGTCTCCGAAAAATTTAACTCGTGAGACCGAAGGACGCGGCCCGGAATCGAACCCACAACCCTCGGAGCCCGAGTTAAACGGCTTGACCACTTCGCCACAGAGACTCCCGCTAATGTCTACTGCAGACAGTCTAAAGAATAAGATCTGTTTGTTGAATTTGCCCGTGAAATCCTGTGATTGTTATGTTTGTCATGAGTGTGAATTCTCCATTATGGTGTAATTATGAAACTCGATTAGATAATGGGGTGGTATTTTATATATACATAATTACTGTAATAATTTCTATCCCGATATTTATGCTATATTATCATTTGAGTTATACTGTATGCATTATTTAACTAGTTAAGTTGTGTTCATAACCGACATCACATATCGCTGGACATTCCCATACGTAATTGTTATCATCATCTTCAACAGCCAGTGAAGAGTCCAAATACTTATTGTACCAGCCGCAGTATGATTATATGCCCGACTGGCCGTTTCACGGAGTATTGCGTGTCGCCAAGATCCTTTGATCACTCCCTGCCGCATCATTCTCTCTAGACTATGATTAATTATCTATTCGTCCACACGAGTCACGTGATCCCATAATGCTCAGACCACATCTGCCTTACCGTGTACGCCACTGAAAGGCGCAGACACAACCAATCTGCCCGCCTGCTCATTTCCAACCATACCAGCATTTCTTGGGGAACAGACTTAGCAGACGCTCACTATCTTTGTTATCTGAATTTAAACATGTTTAATTAATGTCTGATATCTTGTCTGTTATATTTAACTAATGTCTGACATCTTGTCGTCTGCTAACATGCAGTAATTATATTATGCATTTACATATGCCCAGGCCTGAAACAGGCAAGACAGGGTGCAATGGGGCTGTTTCTTGCACCGACAAGCAAAGTGGATTGTACGCCAACATGGTAAGATCTGTAGATAGGCATACGATTTATAAGAGACTATTAACTAGTCGAATATATCAACAGAAGTGTATATAAAAGACCCTACCTATCTATATGCCCACATTTCTAACCATCCATCCATCCATCCATCCATCCATCCATCCATCCATCCATCCACCCACCCACCCATCCATTCATCCATCCATCCATCCATCCATCCATCCATCCATCCATCCATCCAATCTTTTTTCCTATCGGCCTGCCTGCCTCCTGCCTGCCTGCCTACCTACCAATCTGTTCGTATATATGTTTATCTGTAATATTGTATTTTCTAAGCTTTACACAGAAGCATGTATATATATATATATATATATATATATATATATATATATATATATATATATATATATATATATATATATATATATATATATATATATATATATATATATATATATAATTAGGTGGAGGCAGGCTTGTACCAGAACTGTCCACCCCTGTCATCTATACCTCAGGTCTGCAGTATTCTCTGATGTCAACTTCCCAAACATTGTCATATCTAGGGTGTCACTCTATACTCCTAACTTAATGTAAGCCAAACATCAAACCCACACGAATGTGGCATTCCACAATTGCCACGACATCCTGGCATATTGGTGATAACGGTAAGTTAAGGAGCCTTAGAAGCCTTAAGGAGCATTGTGACTACAGTGCTACAGACATATTTTTATAGACCGACCCGCACTCTGTGCGCGATGCGGTCAGTGACATGCCAGTCGATTTTATTGTTATTTGTTACCCATTGTAGGCTGGATCGAACTGGGAGTTCCAGTCAAAGGTGACGTGGTAAGACAGAATGGCACTCCTTGTATGATGTTAGTTAGTTAGTCGCGGTTCCAACTTCACAACAACAGGTCGTATCCATTATGCTCCGTTCCTGTGCCAGTGAATATCACACAAAATGCTCCTCACTGCCCCATGTGAAAAGGGGAACAGACAGGAGCCTCGACAACCAACAGCCCGCACAGGTACACTGTCAGAATGTCTGCACCGCCAGAATGTCAACACAACAGTCCTCCACGAAGAAAACAGTTCATCGTCAATGGAAGCAACAGTCACTAGAAAACCATCAGCCACACATTACTGCATAAGGCAAACCAGTTAGTTTCTGGCGGCGGTATTCCATCAATCCATCATGTGCCATGCCGGTAAGCATGGGCGGTCATGTTTTGCCATCTCACTCGATCACCAGAGTCGTGGATCAGCTCCGGTATTATCTACATTGAAATGCTTTTACATCTGTTTGTAGCGTGAACTGCATGTCTGGAATAATGGCGGCCGGCTTTGTCGCAGAACTGACTGCTTTGCCATGAATGATGTAGACGGTATGTCGCCGACCAACTGTTCTCTAAAAAGTTTTCTGGTACCCATTGATGAAACTGTAACGACCCCGCAGTCATCTTCTTCTTCTTCAGCGTTCCGAACCATTGAGGTTCTTTGTTGCAAATACAATCCGTCTCCATTCGTCTCTCTGGTGGACCTTCTCTTGCCAGTCGTTGATTCCAAGTGCTTGTAGGTCTGTACATGTATTATCTCTCCACCGCCTTCTTGGTCTACCTCGGGGTCTACGGCCATTTATTTCCTGAGTGTAAGCGAGTTTTGTTTCCCTATTATCTTCCGTTCTTTCTATATTCTTTCCGCAGTCATATCCATCACAAATAAATGATCCCTGGACATTGATGTGAACTCAGTACCGCCGCGTCAGCACGAAAGTATTATACAATGGGGACTTTGCGATTGTCTTTAACAAATAAATAAACAGCAACAACAGAGCAGAAATGAAAATAAAATTAAAAAAACAAAAAGCAGGACCAACTTTTCACGCCATCAAATTCGCAATCCTTCATACAGCGTTCGAAATACAGATGAGGGAGTTTTGTAAGCAGACCGCATTGTCATGCTTTTCATGTAATGGTATGTGTGTCGGTCGTTCGGAAGGCGATGGCAAACTATTGAACGTAAACATTCCAAGAAATAACAAACAGAAAAAAAGCTGGGGTTGAGTGCAGCGTCCTGTAAAGGATATGTACCTAACTTTTTCTTTACTACAGGAAAAAGGTTGAACATAATGAGACCTTTCATCCGAATTATGTCAGTAAAAAGACATGGCAGTATCTCTAAAACTACCGTAGCGACATTGAAATATTTGGCAAAGGTGCTTGTTTGTTTCGGTTGGAAGGATTCATGACGCTGCTTCAAATAACAGGTTGACATTTTTTTTCTGTAGTATGCACTCAGCGAGATACACCTAAATGTGCCAAGCAATAAATTCTGCAATATATTGTTTGTGTCTTCGTGAATCTAATATCGTATTGTAAAAACGATGAGAGCGAAGCTACAAAAAAAAAAACCAAAAAAAAAAAAAAAGGGTATTACTGTAAAACACAAAGTAACGTAATTTCTTATCTTCAGGGTTCTAAATGCCAAACATATTACTGGTGTCACGGAGGAGTCAACTTTGCTCATATATACTGTCCGGCAAGTAAGTATTGTAGGGTGAACAAAGACATCTAATGTCTTCTGGTCATCGCTTGCTTGGAATCATCCTCTAGCTGCACTTGTGTTTCCTGTACGAACTCTGTTGACGTCTTACTTTGTCTAGGTAACTTAATGGGTTCACACAGGTGTTAATTAATACAAACAATAAATACGTTCGCTATGATATAGCCGATTTATTGTGGCAATCTACAGTTGGCGCAGTGGGTTAAACAGCCCGCGCTTTACATCATCATCATATCACAGATTATAGAACATCAAACATTTCATATAACAAACTAGCACACTATCTAGCCTATGTTCTATCTCTATTCAAAGAGCTAACGAGTCCCTCTCAGGCAGACACTTGTTGCCTGGTCTCAGTCCATTTGTCCTCTGATGGTTTTCCGCGTGTCGCTATTCGACGGGCGGTAACCCTGTTCGAGTTCCTCGTGGACCCCGCTTCAGGCGGGCCACATTAGTGTCCACGGACCCATGAACTCGAGGGTTGACCTTCGATAAGGTTCTGGACTTTTCTTAGTCTGAGCAACTCGGTTGTCTCTCTTGGGCTAGAGTTGCAGCCCTCTAATTCTATCTTTAGGTGAGGTGATGACAGGATTCCCCTCTCCCCTCCTGATCTGGCTTGTTATTGGTCAATTAGATTTAATCTAATTCTGTCATCGACTCATCTAAAGTTAGGGTTTGTAGTTTGGTGGACAGTAACTTGGTAAACTACCTAATGGCATTAGTAAGTCATGTATTCTACCATACACTACTTCTCTGATTTGCTAAAGAGATCACTCTGTCTCCTGTGTCCTTAACAATGCTTATCAGACCGAAGTTACGTGGCGTTTTAATAGTTGTATTGACAACTCGCCCTTCTCACGCACCCTATTGGTGCCCAGACAATTAATCTCTGGTTAAAGAGAGTTAACAGGACCGAAGTCCTGGCTAGTTAAGTACACTTTCAAATCTTGATTCGTGAGTGTATTTTAATACACTTTTACTCTCGTATGTCATCTAATGCTAAATATGTAGTTACGATGTTCTCTTATCCCCCTCAGACTACATGTGTCGCTGTTGGCTTGTTAGTGTGTTTGACTAATAAGTTGATGTCTCTAATAAAGTGACTGTATTTTAAATTGAAAGTGTTGAGTTTTCAGGTTTGTGTATGTGCTGACTGGATGGTGTATTTCCAAGCGTCACGAGTTGGGATAACCTCAATCATGAATCCTTGCACTGTGTGCACTACATGATCCGGCATTCCAAGTAGTGATGCTTAGTTATATCCTAAATGCTAACCTAAGTATGTTAACTATTTACTAACTAAGCTGAATACTAAACTAAGTTCTATACATGTATTCACAATTTAGACAAGTTATGTACTTTTACATCAAAAACGCAGACAAATTACAATAAATACGTGTTGCGTACAATTTGTCCGCCAAGTGTATCGTTCTCTTATTTAATCCTTTCACACATTCATTCATTCGTCTTTCAAACACAATAGTATTCGATTAAAATATATAATTTAAGTTAAGGTAAATGTTATTGCCCTTGGAAACAATGGGCTAGGCGATATTCGCCCTTTAAGAAAAAACGTACTTTCTGTACGATGAAGGAAAAGTAGGTTATAATTTAAATAGAGACAATTGTATAGGACGGGTTTTCTTAGCCTCTGAATGGCACCGCCTGTAATATTAAAGTAGAATATGTACAAATTACAGGTTAACACAATTTATATACATCAATAATGGAAATATAATACATATTTAATTAAATTAACTAATTAATTAACTCCAACGATGATGTGCGTGTTGCCGTCCTGTTGTTCCTGTGTTTTGCTATAAATGTTAAAGTTCGTATAGCTGTCTCTTGCGTGTTGTAGTTGATGTCGTACTATTTCGGCTGTTTGCAACGTTTGTAGCAACAGTAAATTATGGGTTCTTTTCCATGTTTCGTATGAAATATTACAGTGTTCATGGTTTGTTCTGGTTGATCTTACTGGTTGAAATAAACACAGTTACTGTTTCTTGATGGTCTAGTAATAGAGTTTAGGCACTTGATGGTATAGCTATTGAAGTACCGTGTTCATGGGTGTTGTAATAAACTAATCACTAAGAGAACTTAGGCGGTGTATAGGTACACTTATATGAAACGGTATAAAAGTATCACAGTATATAATATGGCTAGTGGTTGACTGAGTAGTGTCAATCTACTGGCGCATTTGACTGGCGTGATAAAATGTCGGCCAGAATATTATCGGTGCCCTTGATATGGCGTATTTCAAAATCATAATCTTCCAGCAATAAACGCCATCTTTGTAACCTGTGGTTCTTGGGCGACCCTTGGTTAAGGACTAATAATGGTGAACTGTCGGTGAGAACCAGGAAGTGGCTCCCTAAAAGGAACTTCGAGAGCCTCAGTATACAAAACAATAGGGCTAGACACTCCAATTCAATTGTTGCATATCGAGTTTCAGCCTTCTTCAGTTTCCTGCTCACGTAGAGAATAGGGTGTCTAATTCCGTCGACTTCCTGCATCAAGCAACCTCCTATAGCTATGGCGCTTGCATCTGTGGTTAAGATAAAAGGTAATTTTATGTTGGGTAATCGTAACACTGGAGGATTTGAAAAAATATGTTTCAATCTACACATTGCATCATCTAAGCTGGTACTTTTACAAATTTTCGATGGATGATCTTTAGTTAACATATCAGAAAAAACTGAGGTGAGTTCTGCCCAATGTGGAATGAATTTGGAATAATAATTAATGAGACCTAGTAAACTCCTAATCTGCTTCTTTGTAGTAGGTACTTCTAGATTCAAAATCTTGGAAACAATTTTCTCCTCAGTCAATAATTTACCTTGAGAAATTCTATGACCGAGGAAGTCTATTTCTGTGTAACCTATTTCAACCTTGGAAGGTTTGATAGTAAGTCCGAAAAGAGAAATTTGGTTGAAGATTTGTTTTAGGGTAAGTAGATGAGAAGTGAAGTTAGATATCATAAAATGCAATAAGTGGTTTAATACCAGGATAATACAAGGTTTGTTAGAAAGGATAGGTTTGTAGTTATCCAGGATAGGCAAATTGTATTGCCGTTGTCGCTGTGTTAATGTGTCACTGATATGAATGTCGTCAATGCTCCCGTCGTTAGTCATGATTGGTATAGGGACTTCAGTATCGTCTATGTCCGTCTGATTTATCACCGGTGCTACTGTTTGTAAATTGTCTTCAATGTCATTGTCGTCGTCGTCAAGGTCAACAGTCAATATGTCGTCAGTTTTGTCGTTGTTGTAGCTAACACAGAACATCGGTAATGTCCATATGTCTTCGTTGTTTATGTCGTCAAATTTGTTGTCGTTGTCGATATCACAGAATGTCGGTAATGTCCATATCTCTTCGTCGTTTTTGTTGTCGTGAGAGTGCGTCGTTAACGATGCTTCGTTTGTCAAAGTGTCATTCTGTCGGGACATTGTTGTCTTGTCTTTGTCACCAGTTTGTTGCGTCTGTTCATTTGTCTCACTGTCATGTCTGGCATAGGACGGACTGTCATTCAGTTGGGTGATTGTCCTTTTGTTTTTGTCATCAGTTCGTTTCATTTGTCTACTCGTTTCCGTGTCTTGTTTAGCATAGTCTAGTTTCAACCCATTTAAATTGAATATGTCCACTTTTCCATGCACTGAATTTTTGTACTCAAGTCCAGAAATTGTTCTGATACTTTCAAGAGATCCGTGCCAAGAGGTTTCAATACAATTGTTACATAAAATATACAATAATAATACAAGCAATTTCAATCTGTGACATGGTTTTGATACAAATGTTTTTGAACATTTCTGTTCTTTTCCAACATTGATGTTAGTTGAGTTGGGTGCGAATGTTTCTAATGGTTGTTGTAGTTGGTCCGTGTTGGTTTTGTGGGTTGTCTGTCGTGTAATGGCGTTTGTGTCGTGTGTGTTTTGTAAGCACATTTACAGGTTTGGTACTTTGTAGCATGGGAGTGACCTCAATTCGAGGTTTTAATTCGGTCGTCTCGTTAAAAGATTCGACCGCCCCTGCGTTGTACACCTCGGTGAAATTCTTTTTGAATAACCTCAGTGTTTGTCTCCCTTGGTATTTTGGCAGTTTGAGACAAATTAACATGGTGTTTCTCTTTAATATCGGTATTTGTGTGGTGGATACCGTGTTTTTCTTCCCAGTCTTTAATTTCTTTGTCAGAGCATGGATGGATGTTAGGTAAATTCCCAAGTATGATATCTGCGATTGGGTCTTCAAGGACAGCGCACAAAAGTTGTCCTGATATATATGGTGTTTGAATTTCGACCATCGCAAGGGGGTATCTTTCTATCGTACCTGAAAATGTGCGACAGTTAACATGTCTGTCTGTGTAGTCTGTGGTGTTGACTAATGTTTTCTTTACCCCACAGAGCGTTGCCCCGGTATCGCGGATTAATGAGCACTTTTTCCTGTTCACGAAGCCTGTCAAAAATGTTAGCTTCCCTGTGGCTGACAAAGCAGCGTTGGCTGTCTCATTTGCAATAGGTATCGTGTGGCCACATGGTAATGATGGATCTAGTTGGAATTTCGTGCAAGCGTTACATGTTTCATCTACAATGGTGTTAACTATATGTACAGCATTACCAAGCTCGCTTTCATTGTCATGCTGATTATAACCTTCAATCAGTGAATCCGTCTCATCATCAGAAGACGTTGCTACTAATGCAGCGTTAGCTTGCTTCAGTAACTTACGACCTTCACAATATCGTGAATAATGTCCCCAGCTTCTGCAAAAGTAACATTTTACAGCCTTTTGGTACGCGTTACGTTTTGCTTTCTGTTTATCCACCATCATTTTTAGGTGGTGGGGATAGTTCGGTGACTTGTCGCACATTTCGTAAGCGTTGTGTGTCAAACTGCAATACTGGCATTTTGCTACTTTATCACTGTTGGATCGCGGTTTAAATTTGCCTTGTGTTTGCTTGGAGTACTTAGTATTTATTACTGCAGCTGCTGTGTCATTGTGGCTAATGTTGAGTTGAAATATATCCCTGTTTGCTGTGTAGAATGCATTGCCTTTGGATTCAATTTCTTGGATGGTTTTGCAATCCATCTGTTTTAAAAATTTTGCAAACGGTGTGGGGATGGTGCTCACAATTTTATCTATGATGATTAGTTCTTTAAGTTTATCGTGGCTATTGTTGGTTTTCGCCGAGTTTATCCATTTAGTGCATATGTCTTGTACTGTACTAACATAATCTATGAATGTTTGGTTTGGTTGGGGAGCTAATTTTGCAAATTGTTGTTGGTACCCTGCAGTGTCTAACGAAAAATGTTGGAGAATGCGTTGTTTGAGGTATTCGTAGTCTTTTCGCATCTCTTGTGGTACTGTTTCTATTACTTTAAGCGGCTCGAGAGCCAGATTTCTCATGAGTATAAAAGCCCAATCTGCCTTAATGATTTTATGGTAGGCCATGAGACATTCGAAATTTTCTAAATAGGCGGAGATGGAATCTCCTGCACAGAAAGCCTTAACGAGACCTTTATATTTACTATATTTCTGTTCCTCTTCTTTATTTCTTAATTTGTTTATTGATATCTCTGTGTTGGACTCTATTTCCATCTGTTTCAATTTCAACTGTGTATCAGCGTTCAATTGGGCCTGTTTGGCCGCTGCGTCGAGCTCCATTTGCAATTTCTTTTCCGCTGCCTGTAGTTGCTTTTCTTCGGTCTCTCTTTGCAATTTTCTTTCTTCTGCATCTTGTTGCAATTTTCTTTCCTCTGCTTCTCTTTGCAATCTTCTTTCTTCGGTCTCTCTTTCTTGTTGCAATTTTCTTTCTTCTCTTTCTATTGCTCTTTCTTCACGGGCAATATTTTCTGCGTGCGTTTTCTGTGCCCATTCTGACAGTTTCTCTTCTTTATAACCTAACTTTATTCCCTGCTCAATGCATTTATCTAAGCTTGACATTTTGGATTTTATTTATTAGTAATGTTTATAGAGTTATTTCCCTTAACAAAAACTTTGGTGTGTAGAAAAATTTGGTTGCCTACCTTGCTTACTAATGTGTAAATCAAAATGCACGGTTATAATGGTGGCAAGGTCATGAATATACAAACAAATAAATATGAAATACAATAATATATTGATGATAATGAGAATGGGAAGCACAGCTTAGACTTTACAATGAGTATGATCTGAAACTTAGCTCTGAATAGTAGCGCTCGATGTTGTCGTTCTTTCGTCACTGCTGGGAAAAGTTACACTGCGTTGCACGCGGTCCTCTCTGTCACACAACTTAGTGGCTTGAAAAAATCACATGTGTTGCCCACGGTATTCTTTGCGGCACAATCTGCTCGTAGAGCAAGAAACATTAGTCACGGTCAACGAAAAAAAAACAAAAATGTCATAGTTATGTTAAACAGTTATACATCGTTAACAGACCACTAATATTGTGGTGTAAGGTATGGACTTTGTTTTGAGACTGTTGAGGGACTCTGCTTATTCTGATTACTTTTATTCTATTGCTAGATAGCTACTAAATATGTTAAACAATTTATGGTTAACAATTTTCTTCTATTTTAACCAAACAATGTGATATGAATAAATAATTTTACATGACATTTCACAGTTATTTCATAATATATTATGTCAAAACCGGTACTAGCCCCCAAAAACCTGTTGACGTCTTACTTTGTCTAGGTAACTTAATGGGTTCACACAGGTGTTAATTAATACAAACAATAAATACGTTCGCTATGATATAGCCGATTTATTGTGGCAATCTACAGTTGGCGCAGTGGGTTAAACAGCCCGCGCTTTACATCATCATCATATCACAGATTATAGAACATCAAACATTTCATATAACAAACTAGCACACTATCTAGCCTATGTTCTATCTCTATTACAAAGAGCTAACGAGTCCCTCTCAGGCAGACACTTGTTGCCTGGTCTCAGTCCATTTGTCCTCTGATGGTTTTCCGCGTGTCGCTATTCGACGGGCGGTAACCCTGTTCGAGTTCCTCGTGGACCCCGCTTCAGGCGGGCCACATTAGTGTCCACGGACCCATGAACTCGAGGGTTGACCTTCGATAAGGTTCTGGACTTTTCTTAGTCTGAGCAACTCGGTTGTCTCTCTTGGGCTAGAGTTGCAGCCCTCTAATTCTATCTTTAGGTGAGGTGATGACAAACTCATTATGCTTCTGTTGTGTTTCGCTCTTCTAGGATAGTTACATTATACTATTGGTTTTATGCTGGCATCAAATTTGAACAAAAACAATAACAACAAACAAACAAACAAACACACACACACAACCACACACACACACACTCCCACACACACACACACACACTCTCTCTCACACACACACCCTCTATCTCTCTCTCTCTCACACACACACACACACACACACACACACACATATATATATATATATATATATATATATATATATATATATATATATATATATATATATATATATATATATATATATATATATATATATATATATATATATATAAAGGTAGTCTTATTGCACACACTGCCTTTTGGCTTTCACATATTCGTTTTTTTTTTTTAAAGTAAAAGCCTAGAGAATCGACTTCATTGCACCGGGTTGTATCCCATATGGCTCGGTCTCTTTCAGAAGGGCGAACTGCCGAAAGCGTCGCACAAAGCACGAACTCCGTGGCTCCAGCGACGACCCC
>JACEFZ010017068.1:0-31233 GCA_014155875.1 Cepaea nemoralis | reverse complement strand
AGGAAAAAAGGCCCGGCCGAATGGAGAGGAAAAGGGGGCGGCCGTTCGCTGATAAAACAGCCGGTGTGCTGGTGGTGAGGTAGGGGGGTTCAGTCCTCATTTCGTATCAGCTGGAGGGAAATTTTGACTTCTCGTCCTTGAATGGGGACGTAAATTAAAGTACCTCAGAAGTCGGAGTGAGTAGCTGATACGAGAGCACTGGCAATAGGGAAAGCTATTCCAACGAAAAAAATCAGTCCAGCGAGGACTACGTTTGAGTTCAAAGCGAGCGAGCGAACGAGAAATAAATGCCTTGCTCTCTCCTCGAAAGAGGCACGAAGAAGAGGAACTGCCTTGCTCTCTCCTCGAAAGAGGCACGAAGAAGAGGAACTGTCTTGCTCTCTCCTCGAAAGAGGCACGAAGAAGAGGAACTGCCTTGCTCTCTCCTCGAAAGGGGCACAAAGAAGGGGAAAACTGCCTTGCTCTCTCCTCGAAAGAGGCACGAAGAAGAGGAACTGCCTTGCTCTCTCCTCGAAAGAGGCATGAAGAAGAGGAACTGCCTTGCTCTCTCCTCGAAAGAGGCATGAAGAAGAGGAACTGCCTTGCTCTTTCCTCGAAAGAGGCATGAAGAAGAGGAACTGTCTTGCTCTCTCCTCGAAAGAGGCACGAAGAAGAGGAACCGCCTTGCTCTCTCCTCGAAAGAGGCACGAAGAAGAGGAACTGCCTTGCTCTCTCCTCGAAAGAGGCATGAAGAAGAGGAATGCCTTGCTCTCTCCTCGAAAGAGGCATGAAGAAGAGGAACTGCCTTGCTTTTTCTCAAAAAGAGGCATGAAGAAGAGGAACTGCCTTGCAGACTGGTGTGGGCTATCATGCTTCCCCATTTTTGACGATCTCCACCAGTGGGGTATCTGTTCAAGTGCTGACCCCTTTTCTGAGACAGGTATTTACATTATCATAATAATAGACCAAATGTAGTTAACTGCATTTCGGCACGTTACATTGGATGTGTGGGTTATGAAAAGGCTTTGACAACGTTGATAGTGAATCTCTTGGAGGCGATGGGCACTAGGGATCTCACAAAAAAAATCATTCACTTAATAAGGGGAAAATATGAAGATATGACGTGAAGAATTCTTTATTACGAAGAATTGACAGATGCACTTGAAATAAAAACAGGAGTACGACAGGAATGTCTTTTGTCAACATTATAGTTTTACTGAATATAGACTGGGTTATGAAGACAACAACATCCACAAGAAATTCAACGTCCCAAGTCATATCTGGTATCTTAGGCATATATTGGGAAACTTAGGCATATATTGGTATTTTAGGCGGGGACGACCTGGGAGGCAAGGTTAATTTTAACATTTCTAATCCACGACAGTGAAGCCAGAACCCGTTACTACAGCGACTGAAGGAAGTATGTAGGCACCCGCCACAGTGGCTCCCTTTTATTTCTCATCGTGAACATCAAAAGACACGTTTCCTTTAGATATGTCTTGAATGCACCTTCACTCTTCATGATTCCATGCATATCTGAAGAATAAAACAAGAGACAGACGAACAGATGATAAGAAGGTAGGTAACGGGCAGGCAGACACATGTAAGACAGACAAATAGGCAGGAAGGCAGGCAAGAGATAAGCAAAAAGATAGGCATGCAGGCAGGCAAAAAGGCGGACAGACATACAGAGAGATAGATGGCAGACAGGGCAGGTAAAGTGACAGACGAAATACAGTCAACAGTCAGGCAGGAAGATAAGTAAGCAAACAGTAAGCAAGCAGACTTGCAGACAGACAGGACAGACAGACAGACAGACAGACAGACAGGAAGATAAGTATGCAAACAGGGAAGCAAACAGACTTGCAGGCAGACAAAACGACAGAAGACAGACAGACAGCCGCCTATATACCCCAGGGATTAGATGGTAATAAGCCAAGAGAACATCAAATAATTGGATTGTTAGATATGGGAAATTTCCAATAGGATTTTCTACTTGCCTATCTATCTACCTATCTACCTATTTACTTACCTAACGACATGTCTTTCTGTTTGTCTATCTCCCTTCCTTCTCATCTATCTGTCTATCAGCATGTCTGTCTCTGTGTCTGTCCAAACGCCTGCTCGTCTATTTCTATATTTTTTCTGCTCTCTCTCACTCCATGTATGTGTTTGTATGTGTGTCTCTGTCTGTGAGTATGTTATTCTGTCTCCTAATATCTGAATAATGATGTTCCCATTATGTGCAATCATATATATTTCCATCCAGTTTTATATACCCAGCACACGCACTTCGTGTAAGTGAACCCTGCTGTCTGTCTCTCTTATGTGTAAAAAGTAGTCTCTCAGTTCTGTGCACTCATACACCTTTCCAGCCATGTGTCCACCTATCAGATACCCAGCTTTCACGTATGCCCGGCTGTCTGTCTCCAGCATGTCTACTTAATATATATGTCAACGTGTTTTACTTAACACAAACAACAGAAAGAAGCAGTCCTCATTTTTGGGCCACGTTATGAGAAAACAAAAACCCATGTTGTGACAACAGGAAAGGTTTAAAAAAAAAAAGAGATAGCGGAAAACAGCATGAAAAGATTCCTGACAGTCTTGTGCCATGGCACGAAAGGGAGTCAACACACGAATTGATAAAAGACGTCGGAAATCGTAAGTTGTGGAGAGGCATGATCGCCCACA
The DNA here is from genome assembly GCA_014155875.1 of Cepaea nemoralis. Lineage (NCBI taxonomy): Eukaryota > Metazoa > Mollusca > Gastropoda > Stylommatophora > Helicidae > Cepaea > Cepaea nemoralis. The sequence continues at coordinate 28,560 of JACEFZ010017068.1, read as the reverse complement.
TCAGCCGGCAAGGCTCTGGATGATGATATATGTTTGTGGTTTCCTGTTACATGTGTGCACGTGTTTTCCTGTAACATATGTGCATGTGTTTTTTTGTTACGTATGTGAACGTTTTACCTGTAACATATGTGCATGTGTTTTCCTGTTTCAAATGCGCATGTGTTTTCCTGTTACATATGCGCATGTGTTTTCCTGTTAATTTCACCCCTCCCCCCACTCCCATGCATAGAACGGCATCCACAGAAACCCACCGTTATAGAGCAGTTATTTTTACAAAGACGCCACAAGCATACACATCTCGTGACTCAATTTATATAAAATTACTGACTCTTAACCAGATGAGAAACGTGCACACATTAAATCAGATTTTTAAAAAAGTCTACATAGACAGTAACACAAAAGCATTATCGACCGAGGCTCGTCATGAGGAAATCCCTTGCTAGAGGTCGGCCGAATGGAGAAAAGCGTTCGCTGATAAACAGCCGGTGTGCTGGTGGTGAGGTAGCGGGTTCAGTCCTCACTCGTATCAGCTGGAGTGAAATGTTGACTTCTCGTCCTTGACATGGGGACGTAAATTACAAGTACCTCAGAAGTCGGAGTGAGCTAGCCTGATAGCGAGAGCACTGGCAATAGGGAAAGCTATTCCACACGTAAAAATCAGTCCAGCGAGGACTACGTTTGAGTTCAAAGCGAGCGAGCGAATGAGAAATAAATGACTTGCTCTCTCCTCGAAAGAGGCATGAAGAAAAGGAACTGCCTTGCTCTCTCTTCGAAAGAGGCATGAAGAAGAAGGAACTGCTTTGCTCTCTCCTCGAAAGAGGCATGAAGAAGAGAACTGCCTTGCTCTCTCCTCGAAAGAGGCATGAAGAGAGGAACTGGCTTGCTCTCTCCTCGAAAGAGGCATGAAGAAGAGGAACTTGCACTGCATTGCTCTCTTCTCGAAAGAGGCATGAAGAAGAGGAACTGTCCTTGCAGACTGGTGTGGGCTATCATGCTTCCCCATATTTGACGATCTCCACCAGTGTGTTATCTGTTCAAGTGCTGACACCTTTCTGAGACAGGTAGTTACATTACTCATAATAATAGAGCAAATGTAGTTAACTGCATTTCGGCACGTTACATTGGATGTGTGGGTTATGAAAAGGCTTTTGACAACGTTGATAGTGAATCTCTTTGGAGGCTGATGCGGCACTATGGGATCTCACAAAAAAAAATCATTCACTTAATAAGGGCAAAATATGAAGATATGACGTGAAGAAGTTCTTTATTACTGAAGAATTGACAGATGCACTTGAAATAAAAACAGGAGTACGACAGGAATGTCTTTTGTCAACATTATTATGTTTTACTGAATATAGACTGGGTTATGAAGACAACAACATCCACAAGAAATTCAACGTCCCAAGTCATATCCTGGTATCTTAGGCATATATCTGGTATCTTAGGCATATATCTGGTATTTTAGGCGGGGACGACCTGGGAGGCAAGGTTAATTGTAACATTTCTAATCCACGACAGTGAAGCCAGAACCCGTTACTACTAGCGACTGAAGGCAGTATGTAGGCACCAGCCACAGTGGCTCTCTCTATTTCTCATCGTGAACATCAAAAGACACGTTTCCTTTAGATATTGTCTTGAATGCACCTTCACTCTTCATGCTTCCATGCTATATCTGAAGAATACAAACAAGAGACAGACGAACAGACTGATAAGAAGGTAGGTAAACGGGCAGGCAGACACATGTACAGACAGACAAATAGGCAGGAAGGCAGGCAAGAGATAAGCAAACAGATAGGCATGCAGGCAGGCAAAAAGGCGGACAGACATACAGAGAGATAGATTGGCAGACAGACAGGTAAAGTGACAGACAGAAATACAGTCAGACAGTCAGGCAGGAAGATAAGTAAGCAAACAGTAAGCAAGCAGACTTGCAGACAGACAGACAGACAGACAGACAGACAGACAGACAGGAAGATAAGTATGCAAACAGTAAGCAAGCAGACTTGCAGGCAGACAAAACGACAGACAGACAGACAGACAGCCGCCTATATACCCCAGGGATTAGACTGGTAATAAGCCAAGAGAACATCAAATAATTGGATTGTTAGATATGAAATCCAATAGGATTTCTCCAACTTCTCTGTGAATAAACGCTAAAAGCCGCATCCTAGATTACCAGCAATACCAATACGATTACACAATGCATAATCAAATAGGATTCGGTTGTCACACGCCGGGAAATTACAATCAGAAGGAAAGTTTCCTACGTTGAAGTATCTGTAAACTCATGCATACATCATGCACCATGCCCATAAGCCAGAGTCGTGGATCAACTCAGTGTTCTTGTTTCGACCTTACCAGATGGCCAAACTATCCAGGTATTTACTTCTCTGCCTTTCCCGTGTTCTCTTCCTCTCGATATTGTCAGTTGTCACGAAGTTCTCCAATTTATTTCTCCTCACACCGTGGCCAAAGAAATGTGATATTTTACTTGTAATTCCTCTAATCAATTTTCGATTTTTATTTGTTTCTTGTAGGTCTTGGTCATTAGTTTTTCTGTCTGTCCATGGCATTCTTTGCATTTTCCTCAAAAACCACATTTTCACAGCCATCAGTTTTTTTTCTTTGGCTTTAAAATTGTTTTTTAGCTCGACTGTTCATTGCCTATGCTTCAGATCCATACACAATTGTAGATTCTATGTAGCACCTCAAAACTCTTTTTATCGTTTCAGTTGACATCTTTTTATTGATAAGTATGTTTTACAACTTGCAAAAGGCTACATTCTCCATGGCAATTCTTGTTCTAATCTTTTCAAGACATCTTACATTAGATGTTATGACTGTTTCGAGATAATTTTATCGATTCACTTGCTTAAGAATATTCCAATTTACCTGTATATTACATTGTGGTATTTCTTTCTTCCTAGTGACGACCATAGTCTGTGTCTTCTTATAATTTAATTATAACCCTAATTGTTCACTGTGTTCAACAACCACAACTACTAAATGTTGCAGATCCTGCTCATTGTCTGTAATCAATACTATATCATCTGCATATCTAATGTTATAGATGTTTCTTCCTCCAATGACGATTCCTTTGATATCTTGTATATTTCTGAAAATATTTTCACTATATAGGGAAAACCGATCTGGAGATCCCTGTCTCACACCTCTCCTTAACAGTTATGATGGCAGCTTGTTGTTTCCAATATATGCTTTTTTTTTTGTTTTTGCAAGTGTAAGGTTTTCCCCATCAGTGTGTAGATGTGCAAGCATCTCTGTCATGTTGACATGTCTTTCGGGTTAAACTAGCGTGTCAACACGAACACACTGTCATACTAGTTTAGTTGAGTTTAGTCGACGGATCAACATCAGGGCACACGTGTTTAAACCATAAGTGCTCCGTTCTACTCCTAACTCAAGCCGGAGTCCGGAGAAATCCTAAAATATTTTGGGTAGATGTTTAACTGCCGGTCTCCCTGGTCGAGGTGTTGGCAGCTTTCTCCGTAAACCCCGAATACTCTTGTGGTTTACGTGAGCGCACGAGAATTGGAAGAAGTTCGAGTCGCGCCAGTGACTTATAAGAGTATGGAGCCGGTCTCTCAGAAAGCAATGGCAAACTACTGAGCGTAATTGTGCCAAGAAATCAACAATCAGTTGAAAGATGCTGATGTTGACAGCGATGTCCTGTAAAGGATATGCAAAACATTTTAAGATGTTTAAGTCGAAATTTTGCACGGGCAGCGCAGTTAGGCTACTCTTTATCGATTCCCAACTGTCAAGGGATGTTTTTTTACGTGCGCAAACGATGCACACGGGCGTCTGATCTCACTACCCAGAGACCAGGGGACATTTTGTTACTAGAAGTCCGCGTGAAAAAAAATCCCGGTCCTCGCCGGGACTTGAACCCGGGATCTCCAGCACTCGAGGTGGACACCATACATCGCATCGAGACCACTAAGTCCTTGCCCCCCCCCCCCCCCCCCCCACACACACACACTCTCATATTACTATGGCCCAGATCAACTAGCGGGTTATGTCAATTATAATAACAAAACCTATCGACAGGACCCACGTATCCTGGGTCATGTCAGTCATGATATTTCAGTGCAACTTTTAAGAAAGCGAATTTCACATTGTCGGGATTTTTCAGTTTTCCACGAAGTTGTACATTTTTGTACAAGAATCTGTGAATCTGGCTTTTCTTTCCCTTGTTTCTATTTCGCCAAGTGCAAAGTAATTCTAATGTGATTTTGTTGTCATGATTACCACCCTCAGGTGTTTCCTGCTATATTCACGGCGTACAAGAGTTCATTTCTCTTAGACATTATGTGCATACAAGAGTTAATTTGTCTTAGACATCCTGGCACTGGCAGAAATTACATTATTGCGACTTTCTCTGACTAAATGAATTTATCTTACTGAAACATTACATTAACTGTATATAAATAATACATGTCATTGAAATAAAATAACATTGATTCGATATTAGCTCATCGAAAGAACTAACAGTGATGCGACATTCTCTCAGTGAAAGAACTAACAGTAAAGCGACATTTTCTCATAAAAAGAACAGACTGTGATGCAACATCCTATTATTGAAAGAATTAACAGTGATGCAACATTCTCTTATTGAAAGAATTAACAGTGATGCGACATTCTCTATTGAAAGAATTAACAGTGATGCGACATTCTCTTATTGAAAGAACTAACAGTGATGCGACATTCTCTCAGTGAAAGAACTAACAGTAAAGCGACATTTTCTCATTAAAAGAACAGACTGTGATGCGACATCCTCTTATTGAAAGAATTAACAGTGATGCAACATTCTCTTATTGAAAGAATTAACAGTGATGCGACATTCTCTTATTGAAAGAATTAACAGTGATGCAACATTCTCTTATTGAAAGAACTAACAGTGATGCGACATTCTCTCATTGAAAGAACTAACAGTGATGCGACATTCTCTCATTGAAAGAACTAACAGTGATGCGACATTCTCTTATTGAAAGAACTAACAGTGATGCGACATTCTCTCATTGAAAGAACTAACAGTGATGCGACATTCTCTCATAAAAAGAGCCAACATTGCTGGGACATTCTTTAATTGAGTTGAGTTGAGTTGAACTAAGAACTGACATCGCTGTACTCAGTACATCCCTATTCGCGCTCAGTCCCCTTGTTCAACAGCCAGCGACGAGTCCCACTACTAACCGTTCCCACCGCCGCTAACTAATTGAAAGTTCTCATGGTATTCCCTCTCAGTCATGAGGTTCTACCATAATCCCTGCCAATCCCACGCAATATTATTCTATCACTGAAAGAACTAACAGTACTGCAGCTTCCTCTCATTGAAAGAATTAATGCTTTTGAGACTATCTTGAGCTGAAATAATTGATATCGCCTTGACTTTCTGGGATTACAACAATGCTCTAAATGTTCGATTGTCTATGACTTAAAGGGTGAAATTTAACTCAACTTTCTGGAGCTAAATAATTAATGTTACTTGATTATATGGGATTAAAATAATTAATATTTCACTGTTTTGTGTGATTAAAAGAATTAATGTGGCACTATTATGTAGGAATAAAAGAATTAACATTGTTGGGAGATTTAGGAATGAAATAATTAATGATGCTGGAAGGTGTAGAAATAAAAGAATTAATAATGCTGGATTATTTGGGAATAAAACAAATAATATTGCTGTATTGTTGGGGAATAAAAGAATTAATATTGCTGGAAGATTTAGGAATAAAAGAATTAATATTGTTTGATTATTTAGAAATGAAAGAATTACTATTGCTGGATTATTTGGGACCTCACGATTTATATTCCTGTAATATTCTATGGGCCGGTCTCTCTGGCTGTGGGGTTACAACACTTTCTCTCTGTAATCCCGTTTATCACGCAGTCTCGTAGCGGAGCGAGAGCAGAGGCGGTTCGACCCCCGCTCGTGACTTTGCGGGATACTGAGCCGGCCGCTCAGAAAGTAATGGCAAACTACTGAGCGTAATCTTGCCAAGAGATCAACATACAGCTGAAAGATGCTGGTGTTGACAGCTAAAAAAAAAAAAAAAATATTCTATGGCCAAACTAATTAATATGTCTTGACTTTCCTAAATTAAATTTAATATTGCTCGAATTTCAGGGACTAAAATAAATATTGCTCGACATTCAAAGACTAAAATTACTATTGCTAGATTTTCCGGGACTAAAATTAATATTGCTCGACTTTCAGGGGCTAGGGGCATTAGCATAACTCACTGGGAGCGCGTGAAAAATGCAGAAGAACAGACTTTCATTTTCTGGAGAGAATGTGGCAGTAGTGGCGGTTAGAGGATCTGGTAGACAGTCGTAAATAAGAGGTAAAGCAAGACGCACATATAATCAGATTGTAACTGGCACCATTAGTATTGGGACTCCACGCTGGCTGTTGAAGATGATGACTGAGCACTTATGGGAATGCCTCGAGTGCAATGATGTCGGTTCTTGACTCAACTCAGATAAATCCACTGTCTGTGATTAAAAGAATGAATAGACACTCGTGGAAGTAAAGCGCAAATCACAGTCTATTAATGCTGGGATTGATTACAACTTCCTAAAAGTACATGCAGCTAAGCTTGGTTTGCACTCAATCCCAGCATGTATTGTCTGTGTATATTTTACCGGGCAATTTTGTATTCAACAGTTTGCCATTGCTTTCTGAACTGCGGACGTCACATAACATCGAATTCAACACAGAGCAATCTGCTGCCAATTAGTCCCCGGCTGAATTCTAACCTTCGACTCCGTGTGGCGAGCATTTGTGTCGGGAAATTGTGCCGGGCAATAACGTCCGGCAATTGTGTCCGGGAATTATGACGGAGAACTGTGTCCGGGAATTGTATCGGGAAATTGTGTCGAGACGGACGGACGAGACGGACGGACGGACGGACGGACGGACGGACGGACGGACGACGACAGGACGAACGAACGAACGAACGAACGAACAACTTTTCAAAGGGTTAAGAATTGGGCACGCAGGCCCGTCTAACATTCTGGCCCTTCTATCACTCTCTTTCATACATTATTTCATTCACACATCATTCAAGCTAACAAAGAACAGTAACAATATAAACGATATGCATTAGAAAGGCATATAGGTACAGATAGATAGATAGAAAGAAAAGAAAGAAAGAAAGAAAGAAAGAAGGACAGATAGATAGATAGATAGATAGATAGATAGAATAGATAGATGAGATAGATAGAGTAGATAGATAGATAGATAGATGACAGACAGAATGGCCCTTCGGTTCTGCTTCACCCTGTCACATTCTGTTTTACTGCTTCTAAAGAGGAAACGCGTACAACTTTAATGATTTTGAGTTATGACAACGAATCTTTAGCCGAGCACAATATATCTGTTTGGTAATGAAATATGCATGCACCAGACACTCATCTCGCTTTAACTTTGTCACACACACTGTCTGCAGGGAGCCTGTGGCAGCCTCTCCAAAACAAATGCTTGGATGAGTGAGATGAGCGGTTGAGTGGGTTTAGTGGGATGAGTGGTGAGAGATGAGAAGTGGCCGCACCCAGTAACTTTCAGAAGCAATTAGATAGGGGCCATGGCTGGAGTGGCATATCTGTAGATTTTTAACAATGTGTCGGGTTTCTGATCGGAGAGCTTCTGCCCGTCGGTGGGTCTGTCTGTCAGTCATGCTTGTATCTCCCCATCTCTCTGTGTTAGTCAGTCATTTTCTGTCTGTCTGTCCTGTCTGTCTGGTCTGTCCTGTCTGTCCTGTCTGTCTGTCTGTCTTTCTGTCTGTCTGTCTGTCTGCCCTGCCTAGCCTGCCTGCCTGTCTGTCTGTCTGTCTGTCTGTCTGTCTGTCTGTCTGTCCCTGTCTGTATTTTCTTTCTTCTTTTTCTTTCCTTTCCTTTCTTTCTTATCTTTCTTTTCTTTCTTTCTTCTTTCTTTTCTTTCTTTCTTTTCTTTCTTATCTTTCTTTCTTTCTTTCTTTCTTTCTTTCTTCTTTCTTTCTTCTTTCTTTCTTTCTTTCTTTCCTTTCTTGTCTTTATCCTTTCTTTACTTTCTTTCTTTTCTTTTCTCTTTCTTTCTTTTCTTTCTTTCCTTTCTTTCTTTCTTTCTTTCTCCTTTCTTTCCTTCTTTCTTTCACTTTCTTTCTTTCTTCCTTTCCTTTCTTTTCTTTCTTTGCTTTCTTCCTTTCTTTTCTTTCTTTCTTTCTTTCTTTCTTTCTTTCTTTCCTTTCTTTCTTTCTTTCTCTTTCTTTCTTTCTTTCCTGTCTGTCTGTCCTGGTCTGTCCTGTCTTCTGTCTGTCTGTCTGTCTGTCTGTCTATGTGGGGTTATGAAAGGCTTTGACAAGTTGATAGTGAATCTCTTTGGAGGCTGATGCGGCACTATGGGATCTCACAAAAAAAAATCATTCACTTAATAAGGGCAAAATATGAAGATATGACGTGAAGAATTCTTTATTACGAAGAATTGACAGATGCACTTGAAATAAAAACAGGAGTACGACAGGAATGTCTTTTGTCAACATTATTATGTTTTACTGAATATAGACTGGGTTATGAAGACAACAACATCCACAAGAAATTCAACGTCCCAAGTCATATCCTGGTATCTTAGGCATATATCTGGTATCTTAGGCATATATCTGGTATTTTAGGCGGGGACGACCTGGGAGGCAAGGTTAATTGTAACATTTCTAATCCACGACAGTGAAGCCAGAACCCGTTACTACAGCGACTGAAGGATAGTATGTAGGCACCAGCCACAGTGGCTCTCTCTATTTCTCATCGTGAACATCAAAAGACACGTTTCCTTTAGATATTGTCTTGAATGCACCTTCACTCTTCATGCTTCCATGCTATATCTGAAGAATACAAACAAGAGACAGACGAACAGACTGATAAGAAGGTAGGTAACGGGCAGGCAGACAATGTACAGACAGACAAATAGGCAGGAAGGCAGGCAAGAGATAAGAAAACAGATAGGCATGCAGGCAGGCAAAAAGGCGGACAGACATACAGAGAGATAGATTGGCAGCAGACAGGTAAAGTGACAGACAGAAATACAGTCAGACAGTCAGGCAGGAAGATAAGTAAGCAAAGTAAGCAAGCAGACTTGCAGACAGACAGACAGACAGACAGACAGACAGACAGACAGACAGAAACAGCAAAAGAACAGACAGACTTGCAGGCAGACAAAACGACAGACAGACAGACAGACAGCCGCCTATATACCCCAGGGATTAGACTGGTAATAAGCCAAGAGACATCAAATAATTGGATTGTTAGAAAATGAAATCCAATGGGAAATTTCCCCCAACTTCTCTGTGAATAAACGCTAAAAGCCGCATCCTAGATTACCAGCAATACCAATACGATTACACAATGCATAATCAATAGGATTCGGTTGTCACCGGGGGAAATTACAATCAGAAGGAAAGTTTCCTACGTTGAAGTATCTGAAAACTCATCATACATCATGCACCATGCCCATAAGCCAGAGTCGTGGATCAACTCAGTTTTCTTGTTTCGCCTTACCAGATGGCCAAACTATCCAGTTTTACTTCTCTTTTTTTTTCCCGTGTTCTCTTCCTCTCGATATTGTCAGTTGTCACGAATTTCTCCAATTTATTTCTCCTCACACCGTGGCCAAGAAATGTGATTTTTACTTGTAATTCCTCTAATCAGTTTTCGATTTTTATTTGTTTCTTGTAGGTCTTGGTCATTGGTTTTTCTGTCTGTCCATGGCATTCTTTGCATTTTCCTCAAAAACCACATTTTCACAGCCATCAGTTGTTTTTCTTTGGCTTAAAATTTTTTTTTAGCTCGACTGTCATTGCCTAGCTTCAGATCCATACACAATTGTAGATTTTGTAGCACCTCAAAACTCTTTTTATCGTTTCATTTACATCTTTTTATTGATAAGTTTTTTTAAACAACTTGCAAAAGGCTACATTCTCCATGGAAATTTCCCTGTTCTAATCTTTTCAAGACATCTTATATCAGATGTTATGAATGTTTCGAGATAATTATCGATTCACTGCTTAAGAATTTTCCATTTACTTGTATATTACTTGTGGTATTTCTGTCTTCCTAGAGATGACCATGATCTGTGTCTTCTTAAATTTAATTATAACCCTAGTTGTTCACTGTTTTCCCAACAACCACATCAAATAAATGTTGCAGATCTTGCTAATTGTCTGTAATCAATACTAATTCTGCATATCTAATGTTTAGATGTTTCTTCCTCCAGTGACGATTCCTTTGATATCTTGTATATTTCTGAAAATATTTTCACTATATAGGGAAAACCGACTGGAGATCCTGTCTCACACCTCTCCTTTAAAAGTTATGATGGCAGCTTGTTGTTCCAATTATGCTTTTTGTTTTTTTTTTTGCAAGTGTAAGGTTTTCCCATCAGTGTGTAGATGGCAAGCATCTCTGTCATGTTGACATGTCCTTTTGGGTTAAACTAGCGTTCAACACGAACACATGTCATACTATTGATTTAGTTTAGTCGACGGATCAACATCAGGCACACGTGTTTAAACCATAAGTGCTCCGTTCTACTCCTAACTCAAGCCGGAGTCCGGAAAATCCTAAAATATTTTGGTAATGTTTAACTGTCGGTCTCCCTGATCGAGGTGTTGGAAACTTTCTCCGTAAAACCCCCAATCTTGTGGTTTACGTGAGCGCCGAGAATTGGAAGAAGTTCAGTCACGCCAGTGACTTATGAGAGTATGGGGGCCGGTCTCTCAGAAAGCAATGGCAAACTACTGAGCGTAATTGTGCCAAGAAATCAACAATCAGCTGAAAGATGCTGATGTTGACAGCGATGTCCTGTAAAGGATATGCAAAACATTTTAAAATGTTTAAGTCGAAATTTTTCACGGGGCCCGCGCAGTTAGGCTACTCTTTCTCGATTCCCAACTGCAAGGGATGTTTTTTTTTTACGTGCGCAACGATGCACCCCGGGCGTTTTGTCTCAAAAAAAAACCCAGAGACCAGGGGAATTTTGTTACTAGAAGTCGCGGAAAAAAATCCCGGTCCTCACCGGGGCTTGAACCCGGATCTCCAGCACTCGAGGTGGACACCACATCGCATCGGACCACTAATCCCTGCCCCCCCCCCCCCCCCCCCCCACACACACACCACACACACTCTCATATTACTATGGCCCAGCTCCAACTAGCGGGTTCATGTCAATTATATCACAAAACCTATCGACAGGACCCACGTGTCCTGGTCATGTCAGTCATGATATTTCAGTGCAACTTTTAAGAAAGCGAATTTCACATTGTCGGGATTTTTCAGTTTTCCACGAAGTGTACAATTTTTTGTACAAGAATCTGTGAATCTGGCTTTTCGTTCCCTTGTTTCTATTTCGCCAAGTGCAAAGTAATTCTAATGTGAATTTTGTTGTCATGATTACCACCCTCAGGTGTTTCCTGCTATATTCACGGCGTACAAGAGTTCATTTCTCTTAGACATCCTGGCACTGGCAGAAATTACATTATTGCGACTTTCTCTGACTAAATGAATTTATCTTGCTGAAACATTACATTAACTGTATATAAATAATACATGTCATTGAAATAAAATAACATTGATTCGATATTAGCTCATCGAAAGAACTAACAGTGATGCGACATTCTCTCAGTGAAAGAACTAACAGTAAAGCGACATTTTCTCATAAAAAGAACAGACTGTGATGCAACATCCTATTATTGAAAGAATTAACAGTGATGCAACATTCTCTTATTGAAAGAAATAACAGTGATGCGACATTCTCTTATTGAAAGAACTAACAGTGATGCGACATTCTCTCAGTGAAAGAACTAACAGTAAAGCGACATTTTCTCATTAAAAGAACAGACTGTGATGCGACATCCTCTTATTGAAAGAATTAACAGTGATGCAACATTCTCTTATTGAAAGAATTAACAGTGATGCGACATTCTCTTATTGAAAGAATTAACAGTGATGCAACATTCTCTTATTGAAAGAACTAACAGTGATGCGACATTCTCTCATTGAAAGAACTAACAGTGATGCGACATTCTCTCATTGAAAGAACTAACAGTGATGCGACATTCTCTTATTGAAAGAACTAACAGTGATGCGACATTCTCTCATTGAAAGAACTAACAGTGATGCGACATTCTACTCATAAAAAGAGCAAACATTGCTGGGACATTCTTTAATTGAGTTGAGTTGAGTTGAACTAAGAACTGACATCGCTGTACTCAGTACATCCCTATTCGCGCTCAGTCCCCTTGTTCAACAGCCAGCGAAGAGTCCCACTACTAACCGTTCCCACCGCCGCTAACTAATTGAAAGTTCTCATGGTATTCCCTCTCAGTCTTGAGGTTCTACCATAATCCCTGCCAATCCCACGCAATATTATTCTATCACTAAAAGAACTAACAGTACTGCAGCTTCCTCTCATTGAAAGAATTAATGCTTTTGAGACAATCTTGAGCTGAAATAATTGATATCGCCTTGACTTTCTGGGATTACAACAATGCTCTAAATGTTCGATTGTCTATGACTTAAAGGGTGAAATTTAACTCAACTTTCTGGAGCTAAATAATTAATGTTACTTGATTATATGGGATTAAAATAATTAATATTTCACTGTTTTGTGTGATTAAAAGAATTAATGTGGCACTATAATGTAGGAATAAAAGAATTAACATTGTTTGGAGATTTAGGAATGAAATAATTAATGATGCTGGAAGGTGTAGAAATAAAAGAATTAATAATGCTGGATTATTTGGGAATAAAACAAATATATTGCTGTATTGTTGGGGAATAAAAGAATTAATATTGCTGGAAGATTTAGGAATAAAAGAATTAATATTGATTGATTATTTAGAAATGAAAGAATTACTATTGCTGGATTATTTGGGACCTCACGATTTATATTCCTGTAATATTCTATGGGCCGGTCTCTCTGGCTGTTGGGGTTACAACACTTTCTCTCTGTAATCCCGTTTATCACGCAGGAGTCTCGTAGCGGAGCGAGAGCAGAAGGCGGTTCGACCCCCGCTCGTGACTTGCGGGATACTGAGCCGGTCGCTCAGAAAGCAATGGCAAACTACTGAGCGTAATCTTGCCAAGAGATCAACATACAGCTGAAAGATGCTGGTGTTGACAGCTAAAAAAAAAAAAAAAATATTCTATGACCAAACTAATTAATATGTCTTGACTTTCCTAAATTAAATTTAATATTGCTCGAATTTCAGGGACTAAAATAAATATTGCTCGACATTCAAAGACTAAAATTACTATTGCTAGATTTTCCGGGACTAAAATCAATATTGCTCGACTTTCAGGGGCTAGGGGCATTAGCATAACTCACTGGGAGCGCGTGAAAAATGCAGAAGAACAGACTTTCATTTTCTGGAGAGAATGTGGTAGTAGTGGCGGTTAGAGGATCTGGTAGACAGTCGTAAATAAGAGGTAAAGCAAGACGCACATATAATCAGATTGTAACTGGCACCATTAGTATTGGGACTCCACGCTGGCTGTTGAAGATGATGACTGAGCACTTATGGGAATGCCTCAAGTGCAATGATGTCGGTTCTTGACTCAACTCAGATAAATCCACTGTCTGTGATTACAAGAATGAATAGACACTCGTGGAAGTAAAGCGCAAATCACAGTCTATTAATGCTGGGATTGATTACAACTTCCTAAAAGTACATGCAGCTAAGCTTGGTTTGCACTCAATCTCAGCATGTATTGTCTGTGTATATTTTACCGGGCAATTTTGTATTCAACAGTTTGCCATTGCTTTCTGAACTGCGGACGTCACATAACATCGAATTCAACACAGAGCAATCTGCTGCCAATTAGTCCCCGGCTGAATTCTAACCTTCGACTCCGTGTGGCGGGCATTTGTGTCGGGAAATTGTGCCGGGCAATAACGTCCGGCAATTGTGTCCGGGAATTATGACGGAGAACTGTGTCCGGGAATTGTATCGGGAAATTGTGTCGAGACAGACAGACGGACGGACGGACGGACGGACGGACGGACGGACGGACGGACGGACGGACAGAACGAACGAACGAACGAACGAACGAACAAACTTTTCAAAGGGTTAAGAATTGGGCACGCAGGCCCGTCTAACATTCTGCCCTTCTATCACTCTCTTTCATACATTATTTCATTCACACATCATTCAAGGCTAACAAAGAACAGTAACAATATAAACGATATGCATTATAAAGGCATATAGGACAGATAGATAGATAGAAAGAAAGAAAGAAAGAAAGAAAGAAAGAAGGACAGATAGATAGATAGATAGATAGATAGATAGATAGATAGATAGATAGATAGATAGATAGATAGATAGATAGATAGACAGACAGATGGCCCTTCGGTTCTGCTTCACCCTGTCACATTCTGTTTACTGCTTCTAAAGAGGAAACGCGTACAACTTTAATGAGTTTTGAGTTATGACAACGGAATCTTTAGCCGAGCACAATATATCTGTTTGGTAATGAAATATGCATGCACCAGACACCTCATCTCGCTTTAACTTTGTCACACACACTGTCTGCAGGGAGCCTGTGGCAGCCTCTCCAAGAAACAAATGCTTGGATGAGTGGATGAGCGGTTGAGTGGGTTTAGTGGGATGAGTGGATGAGAGATGAGAAGTGGCGCACCAGTAACTTCAGAAGCAATTAGATAGGGGCCATGGCTGGAGGGCATATCTGTAGATTTTAACAATGTGTCGGGTTCTGATCGGAGAGCTTCTGCCCGTCGGTGGGTCTGTCTGTCAGTCTGCTTGTATCTCCCCATCTCTCTGTGTTAGTCAGTCATTTTCTGTCTGTCTGTCTGTCTGTCTGTTCTGTCTGTCTGTCTGTCTGTCTGTCTGTCTGTCTGTCTGTCTGTCTGTCTGCCTGCCTGCCTGCCTGCCTGTCTGTCTGTCTGTCTGTCTGTCTGTCTGTCTGTCTGTCTGTCTGTATTTTCTTTCTTTCTTTCTTTCTTCTTTCTTTCTTTCTTTTCTTTCTTTCTTTCTTTCTTTTCTTTCTTTCTTTCTTTCTTTCTTTCTTTCTTTCTTTTCTTTCTTTCTTCTTTCTTTCTTTCTTCTTTCTTTCTTTCTTTCTTTCTTTCTTTCTTTCTTTCTTTCTTTCTTTCTTTCTTTCTTTCTTTCTTTCTTTCTTTCTTTCTTTTCTTTCTTTCTTTCTTTCTTTCTTTCTTTCTTTCTTTCTTTCTTTCTTCTTTCTTTCCTTTCTTTCTTTCTTCCTTTCCTTTCTTTCTTTCTTTCTTTCTTTTCTTTCTTTCTTTCCTTTCTTTCTTTCTTTCTTTCTTTCCTTTCTTTCTTTCTTTCTTTCTTTCTTTCTTTCCTGTCTGTCTGTCTGTCTGTCTGTCTGTCTGTCTGTCTGTCTGTCTGTCTGTCTGTCTATCTGTCTGTCTGTCTGTCTTTCTTGCTTTCTTTCTTTCTTTCTTTCGTTTTTCTTTCTTTCTTTCTTTCCTGCCTGCCTGCCTGCCTGTCTGCCTGTCTGTCTGTCTGTCTGTCTGTCTGTCTGTCTGTCTGTCTTCTGTAACCAAGAAGACAACCAGTCAACCAACGAACCAAATTTTTCACGATTCAAAAATCAAGTAACCAAGACACCGATCAACATATTAAACAATTAGCGAAAGAAACAACAACCAAGCAATAAAGCTACCCATCAATTAACCATGCAGTCAGCTAACAAAGAAAGGAAGCCGCCAATTAACACTCTAACATGCCTAATAACTGTCCAAACACAACAAAACAAAGCGGTCATCTACTGCCTATATTACCTTGTAGTGTAGGGCAAGGGGTCTTGAACCTGAGGAATAAAGGCCGCCTCGTTATTTCAGTGGCCGCGAACTGTGAAGATTAAGGGTATCTTTTTCCCCCGACAGAAAAAAAAATCCACACCTTACCGAGGATTGGAACCTATGTCTCCCAAAGGAGAACCCGACATTCGTAGCCACTTGGTCAGTCGCTCCTGGCAACTAATCAACCTAAAGAGTGGCCAAACAGCCAGAGAACTAAGGAAACAAGCAAACTAACAAAATATAGAATGACCAATCATTCACGCAGTCGACTAATCAAACTAGCAAATAAACAGGCAATCACCCAAGCAACCAACCGAACCAATAGCTCAAGAAACAACCAACCTGCTAACCAACCAATACATTAAAAACTTCATGAAATCATCAAACAACCAGCCAATCAACTAAGCAAACAACCAGTTCACAAAATAACCAAATAACCAAAAAACTAAGCAAACGCCGAATCAACCAACCAACATACTACAAACTTAATTAAACCATAATATAACCAGTTCAAGAAACAACCAGCCAACCAACCAACTAAAAGACCAGTTTACGAAACAATCAACCAAACAACCGTCCAAACAACCAGCCAAGCAACCAACCAAGCAACCAACCAAGCACCAAACCAAACAACCAATGAAACAACAAACTAAAAACTTAATCAAATCACCAAACAACCAGTTCAAGAAACATCCAACCATTAACCAACCAACCAAACTAACAACATACAACAAACAAAATAAACCATTAAAAAACTAATTAAAGAAACATCCAACCATTCAACCAACCAACAAACCTAACAACATACAACAAACTTAATCAAATCATGAAACATTCAGTTCAAGAAACATCCATCTATTCAACCAAATAATCAACATAACAAATTACTACAAACTTAATTAAACCACTAAACAATCAACTCAAGAAAAAACCAACCAACCTACCACATAACATACTAAAATCTTAATCAAACCATCAAACATCCAAGCAAAATAACAACTAATCATCCAATATCAATTCAATCGACCATCAAACCAATTAATAACTAGCAAACCTACCAACCATTATTAAACCATCAAATCAAATCAACCATACAGCCAATAAGCCAAACGACTAACCAAGCAACCAACCATTCATCGAAACAACCAAACAAACAACCAGTTAATCACGGACCAATGCATTCAATCAACCAATCATGTATCTATCCATCCAACCAATTGATCATATACCTATCCATCCAACCAACTGATGCAAATCCATCCAACCAATAAAAATAACCAACGAATTAATCATTTACCAATACATCCAACAAATCAAACAATGAATTAATCATCCATCTACCCATCCATCCAAACAACCACACAATCATCCATCCATCAATACATCACGCCAACTAGACAAGCAACCAATCAGCCAACCAGCCTGTCAACTAAGCATCCTTTATACATTTATTTTCTACATGCATTCTTCTGAAGTTTTTCGCAAAAAGAAATCCCACATCCGAAAAACTCGACGAAAAATCATAGAATAATTTCATTAAAAACAGTTGCAAACTTCTCAAGAAAGACTCCCACAAACGAGATTTCTATCGTTGCAATAGAACTTGAATTGGTGAAGCTGCCGTTAATCTGTGAAACTTCAATGTGAAAGCGAGAAGTTGAATCGGCAAGCTTTACTAGAACACAACCACAACTGACAAAATACACGTTGCAGATAAAGCCTTCGTCAGCAGAGATATCAAAACATCTGTCGTGGACCAATGAGCGTGACTAAAGCTAACATCCATATCACGATTGAAAGGGCAGTTTGCCTTTTGCGAGAAGAACACTTCCGACCGGGTCCAGGAAGAAAAGTTCTCTCCTGGATTTGGCAGTGTGATGTCGACCGTGGTCAAGGTTAGCCCTGTCGAGACTCGTTGTGGCTATAGCTCCATTGGATACGGCCACCACTTGTTGTTTAACAATTGTAGATATATCGTTTATTAAGTGTGGTATATTGATAGTGTTTTAGTGAAGAGTAATAGTGTGGCTTTGTAAAGTATAGACGTAAGTTAGTTAGATAAATAGATAGTTACATAGTTAGTTAGTTACTTAGTTAGTTAGTTAGGTAGTTAGTTAGTTAGTTAGTTAGTTTAGTTAGATAGTTAGTTAGTTAGTTAATTAATTAGTCGATCCTCATTGCACATCGAACCATTCAGTCCATAAGTGCTCGGATCCCCTCATAAAATCCCGCAGCGTGTAGCGGTTAACGACACCAGTTCTGTGTTGGTTTATTTATCTTCTTTGGCTTCCTGCGTAGTGTTCTTGTTTGGCCACACCTTTTTTTTAACTTGCTGTTCTCGTAGCCTCACCTTGGATGTAGATTCACAGTCATCACTTGGTTCTCGTAAACGACTTACTTCTCGTAGAGCATCCATGAATGTCTGCCTGGTCCATAGCTTGTCCACCTTCCACAGTAGCACACAGTAAGTATGATTGATTGATTGATTGATATAGGAATCGACATCACAGCATTTGGGGCATTCCCATAAGTGCTCCGTCCCCATCCTCAGCAGCCAGCGAAGAGTTCCAACACTAATAGTACCAGTAGCAATCTGATTATAAGTCCGTCTCGCCTTTCCTTTGAGCGTTGAGCGTCGGCCAGATCCCTTTGTCACTCCTCGTTGTCTCATTCTTGCCAGACCATGGTAATCCATTTGCTCCTCCGAGGTGTGCACGTGCTCCCACAAGGCCGCAACCACGTCTGCCTTGTCATGTATCAATACTCCACCAAGTTTTGCAGAGCCAGCCAATCTGTCCGCCTGTTCATTTCCAAGCACACCGGCATGCCCCGGAGAAAAGATCCAGGCGATGCTTGTCACCCGTGACCTCCGAAGCGAAGCAAGCCACTCCGCACGAAGTCTGCCCGTCCTCACCCTCGTCAGCATGCTTTCTGAGTTAGTTACAATCACGATGTGTGTGTGTGTGTCGTATTCTCCATCCAGCGGAGAGCCGCAGTGACTGCCTCCACTTCCATTCTTAAGCTGGATGTTGTGGTATCATATGTCAGGCTCTCCTGCCCCAAGCATCGACCATTAGCTTTGGCTATGAAACCCCAGCCACTTCTCTCACCTCTTGACACCGAACCATCTGTGTAGATAATCACATCACTCGAGTGAGCATTGCCCTGTATTAGTTGCTGGATTTCCACTTCCGTGGCCCCTGCTGGCCACTCCCTGCACTCCCGGCTTAATGTGATTATAACTCTGCACAAATCTGACTGCTCCGCTGGCACTCTGACCCACTCCTCTCCACGCCTAATGTTCTCCAGGGGGCACACCTGTCTGATCGTATCCTCCGCCTGAGCCATCTATGATTTCCCTCTTATCAGTCGCTGACCCTTAACTGCGTCCAGCGCCTCATGAAGTGGGTTGTCTGTGTCTGCAGCTACTCTGAGGTATGCCTTCGCCTGCATCACCTTGAGCCTACCAGCAACAGTCGGCAGACCAAGGATGTAACGCATACACACTACTGGGGTGTCTCTAGTGTATCCCAGAATGACCCGCATAGCTTCGTTCTGTATCCGCTCTAACTTCACCAGCTGACTCTCTGAGACAGTGAGCAGACCTAATCCATAGTCAATTACTGAAAGGATCAAATGCTGGTATAGTGTGAACAGCATTCTCTGTTCTATGTCCATTGCAGCCATAGTTTTAAGTGCATTGAGTCCCTTTTAAGTTCTTGTCACGTAAGTAGTAAACAACAAGCCTGTCAGCCTGCTCATTTCCTTGTACACCCGTATGTCCTGGCACTAAAATGAAACTAATCTTTGCCAGCCGAGACCGCTCCAGAGATAGCAACTTTAAGTATAGATGTGATAACTGATGATGAAAACTGTTCTGCGTTTAGTGAAGTTTAACTAACCAATGTCTCAATCTATGACTCTGAAATTGTAGGTAGAAGAATGTGGCAGAGAGTCCAGATAGAACACACTCAATAATAATGCAATCAACAATCTTGTACCATGGACAGTCAGTAATCATACGAGCCATTACAAGTGGTGTTAAACACAGACAATCATTCGTATTGCAACAATATCAGCATTCCCGAGCCAGGTACCAATGTCAGAATGGTGCTTCTGACAGACTCTATACACCCCATGGCAACCTAGGACCTGTGAGCACAGCAGATCTTCTGACAGACTCTATACACCCCATGGCAACCTAGGACCTGTGAGCACAGCAGATCTTCTGACAGACTCTATACACCCCATGGCAACCTAGGACCTGTGAGCACAGCAGATCTTCTGACAGACTCTATACACCCCATGGCAACCTAGGACCTGTGAGCACAGCAGATCTTCTGACAGACTCTATACACCCCATGGCAACCTAGGACCTGTGAGCACAGCAGATCTTCTGACAGACTCTATACACCCCATGGCAACCTAGGACCTGTGAGCACAGCAGATCTTCTGACAGACTCTATACACCATATGGCAACCTAGGTACCTGTGAGCACAGCAGATCTTCTGACAGACTCTATACACCCCATGGCAACCTAGGACCTGTGAGCACAGCAGATCTTCTGACAGACTCTATACACCCCATGGCAACCTAGGACCTGTGAGCACAGCAGATCTTCTGACAGACTCTATACACCCCATGGCAACCTAGGTACCTGTGAGCACAGCAGATCTTCTGACAGACTCTATACACCCCATGGCAACCTAGGTACCTGTGAGCACAGCAGATCTTCTGACAGACTCTATACACCCCATGGCAACCTAGGACCTGTGAGCACAGCAGATCTTCTGACAGACTCTATACACCCCATGGCAACCTAGGACCTGTGAGCACAGCAGATCTTCTGACAGACTCTATAGACCACATGGCAACCTAGGACCTGTGAGCACAGCAGATCTTCTGACAGACTCTATAGACCCCATGGCAACCTAGGACCTGTGAGCACAGCAGATCTTCTGACAGACTCTATACACCCCATGGCAACCTAGGACCTGTGAGCACAGCAGATCTTCTGACAGACTCTATACACCGCATGGCAACCTAGGTACCTGTGAGCACAGCAAATCTTCTGACAGACTCTATACACCCCATGGCAACCTAGGACCTGTGAGCACAGCAGATCTTCTGACAGACTCTATAGACCCCATGGCAACCTAGGGACCTGTGAGCACAGCAGATCTTCTGACAGACTCTATACACCCCATGGCAACCTAGGACTTGTGAGCACAGCAGATCTTCTGACAGACTCTATACACCCCATGGCAACCTAGGACCTGTGAGCACAGCAGATCTTCTGACAGACTCTATACACCCCATGGCAACCTAGGACCTGTGAGCACAGCAGATCTTCTGACAGACTCTATACACCCCATGGCAACATAGGACCTGTGAGCACAGCAGATCTTCTGACAGACTCTATATACCCCATGGCAACCTAGCACCTGTGAGCACAGCAGATCTTCTGACAGACTCTATACACCCCATGGCAACCTAGGACCTGTGAGCACAGCAGATCTTCTGACAGACTCTATACACCCCATGGCAACCTAGGACCTGTGAGCACAGCAGATCCTCTGACAGACTCTATACACCCATGGCAACCTAGGACCTGTGAGCACAGCAGATCCTCTGACAGACTCTATAGACCCATGGCAACCTAGGACCTGTGAGCACAGCAGATCCTCTGACAGACTCTATAGACCCCATGGCAACCTAGGACCTGTGAGCACAGCAGATCCTCCGACATGACTCATCCAACAATAGTTCAAGAAACAAACAACCAACCTAACATCATCATCATAATGATCACCCAGTGCCTTGTCGGCTGTCGTGGGCGATCATGCCTCTCCACAAACCTCTAAACAAATTACAATCTCCGACGTCATTGATCAATTTGTGTGTTGACACCCTTCTCTGATATGGCACAAGACTGTCAATAACCTTTCCACGCTATCGTCCAATGTCTCTCTTTCCGCAAATCTTCCCGATTGTCACAATAGGCTCCAGTTTTTGTCTTCTCATATCTTGGCTAAATAACGAGGACTGCCTCTCTCTGATGTTTGTGATAAGTTGTATTTGCAACTCAGCTTCCTTTAAAATAGCTTGATTGCTCTTTTTTGGCTGTCCAAATAATTTTCAGCATACTTCTATAAAACCACATCTCCAAGGCTTCCAGGGATATTTTCGCCTGTTTCCAGGATTCGCAGCCGTGTGTTAAAACTGGTTCTATGTAACATGCAAGAACTCTTTTCCTGACTTTCAAGAACAGTGACTTATTGCACAAAACGTTCTTCATTTGATAGAATGTAGTTTTTGCTTGTCTATTCTCCTATTTTTCACCGTAATCCCGTATACTCTCATGAGTAACGTGACGTTGTGTTAGAATCGGTAGCGGTTCTCTCCGCGTCGGTAGCTTACGGGGTATGCGAGTCGGTCGCCCAGAAAGCAATGGTAAACTACTGAGCGTAATCTTGCCAAGAAATCAACAATCAGCTGAAAGATGTTGATGTTGACTGCGATGTCCTGTAAAGGTTATGCGAAAAAAAAAATATGCTCTTTATCTCAGTGATGAATCTTCCATCTGATGTTATCCATGTGCCTGGATATCTGGATGTCTGCACCCTAAAATAACTTCCATGTACTTTAATTGAACATTTAGGCACGATTCGGGTAGCGGGGTAGCGGGTACCCCTATCAAAGGAGAAGTAAGGTGTTGTCAACATCAGCATCTTTCAGCTGATTGTTGATTTCTTGGCAAGATTACTCTCAGTAGTTTGCCATTGCTTTCTGAGCGACCGGCTCACATACCCCGTAAGTTACCTATATGTTTCTTTGATATCACTATACCTTCTGTCATTCTATTATTCAACCTAAGGCCAATTCTTTCACTTTCTACAACCACTGCATCTAACAACCTAACAACATACTTCACATTTATTGAAACCATGAAATAACCAGTACACAAAACAAACAAACAACCTACCAACCAACCAACCAGTCAACATAATAAAAACTTAATCAAACACCGAAATGTTTTCTGCTACACGCATGATGTGTCCATAACCAGACAATTCCTTGCGACAGATAAGTAAATTTGCATGTAGATTTTATCGTGTAATTGCGTCAGTGTAAGTTTGTTGTGTTTGTGCTGACGAAGGCTATAACCGCAAAGTCTATTTTGTAAATTATGATTCTGTTCTAGTAAAGATTATCGATTCTACCTCTCGCTGTTCGTTGATTCACTCTTTGAATCTTTAGAATAGCTTGTGGAAGGAAAACATGCATCATGAATGGCTTGTGACATACTAAAGGTTAAAGTATTACTGCTGCAAATGTTAGCAATTGAAAGAGTAATTTCAATAATGACAGATTCGAACTTCTCATGCCAGAATATAGGAAGCCAGATTTCATCTTTTTTCACATGGCAAGTGATTGGGGCAGGGCACGTTTGATGTAACGGTTAGGGTGTTACGTTGGCAATGGCATGAGCGTGTTTGGTTAAGGCTTTGATCATAACTCGTGTTGTTCCCTACAATAGGGAAAGACTAACCACCTATTCTTCCCAGCACTCCGGTCTACAATCATGGGATGGTACTACAAACATAGGATGGTCCTACAAATATGGGATGGCTCTGTGATGGTCTTACAAACATGAGATGGTCTTACAAACAAGGGATGGTCCACAAACATGTTATGGTTCCACAACCATGGGATGGTCCCACAAACATGGTATGGTCCCACAACCAAGGGATTGTCCCACAAACATGGGATGGTCCCACAAACATGGGATGGTCCCACAAACATGGGAAGGTACTACAAACAAGGGGTAGTCCTACAAATATGGGATGATGCTAACACTTCTCATACCCACAGTTTGTGCTACACCACTTGTCTGTGAAGTGGGGTCGGGAATGCACGCCATGTTTGTTGTGTTTCTTGTGTTTACTTTATTGTTTTACCTTCACTATCTTTGAGCTCAAGAGTTGTCCTTTCACGTGATACAACTTCTAGTGCACTGGACTGATTTTTGCGTGTGGGTTAGCTTTCCCTATTATCAGTTTCTATCGTCATCATGCGAACCCATTCTGACTTCAGAGGTACTTGTAATCTACGTTCCCAAGTCAAGGCTCTATAGTGATGGGGTTATGGACGCGTTCTTTAATACAGCATACCGTATTCGGTACACAGCTGCTGGAGATTTGGAAGCAGACCAATTCCAATTCCAATTTTAAAAAAAAATGTTTTTAAATAAAAAACAAAAAATTCAAAATTCGGTCTCGTTCACCTGCCTCCTCAGCTTTGGTTATTGTTGAGATCCGTGGTTGTGTGGACTGTTAGTCCTAGTTCACACTGGTTTTATTGGGTCCGCTCTGTTTGTCGGATAAGGTTATTTTTGTGCTGCCTAGTAATTTCCTTTCTGTCTTATGTTGGTCCTGATAAAGGCCGGTCCTTGGTCGGGCCTACTAGGTTCCGTAGTCTTTCGTTTGTTGGTTTCTTTCTCTATTAGCACTTCTACGTGCTGGTTGTTTCTTGTGTTTTCCTCACCGGGGCTGGTCCCCTTAGCAGAAACTGTTGGTCCCTGGAAGCAGACCGGCTTGCGTTGGCTTTTATAAAAGGATAGATTTCTGGTCCTTCAGAAAGCAATGGCCAATTACTGAAAGTAAACCTGCCCTGAAGTCACAAATAGCCAAGAAATGCTAAGATTGACTGCGACGCCCTGTAAAGATCACGCAGCTAACTTTCTTCCATCTTAGATCTTGTAAAAGTTAAATTTGTTTATTCTTCCTTTCGATCTATGGCATTCTACAATTATATCCGGAAAAGGGGTCTACTGCTATCGAGCTTATAACGGAGTGCGGAGACAAATAAATATGATTTAAAAGTTCCACTGATAATCGTTGTGCTCTTGTTGTTCCGTGGCGAAGGTGTTACGGACTTAGTTCATAATCCCGAACACCCGCGTTAGAAACACAGCTGTGAGAGATTTGGCTGCAGACCGCCTTACGTTGGTTATTTTATGAAATAGAATGAATGTTGGTCGTTCAGAAAGCATTGGCAGTCTACTGAACGTAAACTTGCACAGGAATTACGAAAAGTTAAAAATGCTGGGGTTGAGTGCTACGTCCTGTATAGGAAATGCAACTAACATTTTTAAAAACTTGTTCCGTTGATGAAACTTGGGTCCCAGCGTTCGCCTGTATTTGTCTGTTATTCATCC
Source organism: Cepaea nemoralis (assembly GCA_014155875.1). Lineage (NCBI taxonomy): Eukaryota > Metazoa > Mollusca > Gastropoda > Stylommatophora > Helicidae > Cepaea > Cepaea nemoralis. The sequence continues at coordinate 3,507 of JACEFZ010017068.1, read as the reverse complement.
GTCGAGCTTAGTAGCCATTTGTGTATTGTGTTTTGTTCATTCCCGCACACAATATTCTAAGAACGTTTCTGTAACACGTGAGCTCAAAAGCTCCAAATGTCTTCTTCAGTGATGCGAGATTCTCCATGATTCACACTTATATAATGTCACTGGGAAGACACGACATATCTTGATAGCAGCAGAGCATAATGAAACCACAGTTAGTCGTTAGTTAGTTAGTAGAGGTTCCAACTTCATGGCAACGGTCGTCCCCATTATGCTCCATTCCTGTGCCAGTCAATATCACACAAAATTCTCCCCACTGCCCAATGTGAAAAGTGGAATAGACAGGAGTCTCGGCAATCCAACAGCCCGCACAGATACACTGTGCATAATGCCGCCGCCAGAATGCCAACACAACATTCATCTACGAAAACCACAGTTCATCGTCGATGGACTCGGCAGAGACCAGAAAGACCTCATTGACCTGGGTTTTCTCACATGGCTCGGTCTTTTACCGCAGGGCGACCCACCGAAAGTGTCACATAGAGCACGAACTCTGTAGCTTGTCACAGGATAAATAAACTTGTTAGTTGCGACCGATGATAACCAAACCCGACATTATTTTGCTAACACAATTGACTCTGTGAGGGTGAACAAACTGAGGAAAATACGTCGGTACAGATTCTCGACACTTGGTCAACAGTGTGTATGAGATCAAAGGGAGTCACGTAGAGTTGTCTACACAGTTGACAGTTTGATGACAGGATGTTGTTCGAGAGGGGTGTATTGGCAACATTTGTCTACAAAACGGAAGTTGGCCGTTGCAAGTGATAGACAGAATGCCTGCTAGAGGTCAGAAGGATTCTGTAATGGGAGAAAGGTATCTGGCTTACAGACAACCGGATATTTGTTGGATGAGACAAAGAACTTCCCAGATGAAAAGGAAAACTTGACAGCTAATTGACTCTGGTTAGTCTGGAAACAGGAGGACAAAGCCAGATTCTGGACTGATTGGCGTCTGGACTTTCTGGTGACTCACTCAAGCACCCATATAAAACCCAGTGCAGTAAACAGGTGGAGGGAGTCGAAGAAAACATTTTGAAGTGTTAGGATTGGGGATAATTCCGAGTTGTGTTATATTAGAGGGACTAGCCTATCTTAGTAATGATAGTTATCCGCGGACATAGATCCAATCGGATTGCCTAGTTTCTCGAGTAACAACAGGAATAGACATATGGTAGGCAATTAATTATATCTAACTTTAGAGTATGATTAGGAATAGAGTGCAGTACTGTGCAGTGATAAAATGTATTATGATTAGTGATAGAATGTTCTATAAGTGCAGTGCTAGAAAGTATCATAGGAGCTTCGGCACTAGTATTCTATTTTGTGGCTTCAAGTAGCTTGTGTTATATATACCATTTTACTCAGGAAGTTGAGGACAATGTAGTGGAATAATAATTAGAAAGATTAAGGATGGTTGAGAGGGAGGAGGGGAATGTGTAATGGTAGAATCTTCCAGTAGGGCATCTGCTGGGTTTCTACCCGTTCCTTTATTCTTTCCTGGTGTTGCCATGTATAAGACCATTGTGATGCGCGATTTGGCCGTATGACAGAGATAGGATCTCTGTTATAGATCTGAGTGCTGTTATTGGCCTACACTTGCCTAATTCTGGCCAGGACTGAGTTGCCCTCACCATGATGTTATCTCCTCTACAGGTTCCATGTACAGTTCCCCTTGAGTGTTCCACGTGAGTGTGAGAGGGTTTACTACGAAGAAGCAGTTTCAAAGTTTGACACAATGATGGCTCAGCATCTGAAGACAGAGGTTGCTGAGAGGCCGCTACATAGGGCTTATACCCAAGTTGGTTTGCGGGAACCTGGCTTCTGCTGAGTGGAATTGTATGAACAGAAGTATTGTGTTTAATGAGTGATAAGCTTCAACACCGAAGATTAATAACTCGCATACTAAAGGACATATATATATATATATATATATATATATATATATATATATATATATATATATATATATATATATATATATATATATATATATATATATATATATATATATATATACATCTACCTAACAAACATTAATAGGTTGTGTTCTAAAAGAGGGGAAAATGTTATAACCAGAAACTAATAAACAGTAGAGTTTCCCCAAGTGACATTTCAGTTAATTGGAAGACTATCAGTTCAAACAAATATTAGGAAACAGAGTAACTTCACCGTGTGGTAAAGTGAAGACCAAGATCAACAGTGTCTATCGGATTACCAGCATCCTGTTTGTTCGAGTGATTGGAGAAAGTCATCATCTTCTGGGTGAGGTTCACTGTCCGGGAAAAATGGTGCTGTTGTGTGCTAAGCACTATGATGTTACAGACTTTGCTTCTAAATCACTGGTCTACCATTAGAATACACGTCACACATTCTACACCTTACACACACACACACTTCCCCTACATATACTCTTAGCTTTAATAAATTTCTTGTTTTTATTTGTTGAAGCGAGAGTTGTCAAGTATGTTATGTTGGGGAAGAATGAGAGGGGGCATAATCCAGGGGTGAGTAAGAGTGAGAAGAAGATGTCTTCAGATTGAAGGAGTGTGTGGATGGAGTCTGCTGGATATCTCCAGAATAGAGATATTGAATTAAAACAAATGTGGGTGTTGATTCTCTTCACTCCAGGGACGACACTAAAGTGGTAAAGAAGAACAAGTAACAAATACGACATTCATTCTTCACACACACGACATAGCTTCAGCGCCGACTCCCAGGAGTCTCCTGAAAAAATCACTTGTGAACCGAAAAGGCAAATCAGTCAATTCAGCAACAGCCTGTAGCCATTGTTCCGAACATGCAGGTCACCGTACAGGACAGATGTAAAAGCATTCCACGCGAATTTTACAGCTCACAGTGTCGCCCACGCACTCACTCAGTACACAAGAAACAACAGTATATGTTACATCCCTAGGGCACACAGTAAAATATTACTGGTTCTTTACATTACCGTTTGTAAATATTCCTATTACTTTTCAATAAATCAACGGCCGTTATTTCAATGAAAGTTGGCTGCAACTGATCTCAAACACTGTCTGTCTCTCGTCTTGACTGTAAATTCTGTCAGATTTCTGTTCGTATCTCTTGATATTATCTTCACATTTGTATCGATGTCTGCCTCTCATCCTAGCCTTCAACCATCCACTATGGTTTTTATAGGAGTCTATGTCTTTTAACGTGTCCGAAATATTCACTTGCCTCTTTTTTATTTCTTTCATCAACTCTCTTTTCATTCCCAGTCTTTCTGTAACCTCTGCATTTGATTGTTTTTGTTGTTATGAGATATGACATATTCCTGCTACATTTATTTTTTTTTGTGGTTTTATTTTCACAATACTGTTCTTCTACCGAAACTTTAGAAGTTACGTTCTCATCGTTTGTTGTTCTTCATTGCTCTATGCCGTTAGTAGTCGCTGGCTTGTTTGATGGTTAACGAACTAGGAGGGGGCCCCCGCTTTG
>JACEFZ010017067.1:1442500-1505374 GCA_014155875.1 Cepaea nemoralis | reverse complement strand
CAGAAAAAGATAGAGAGTAAGGAAGAGGATAGAGAAGGGTAGAAGAAGGGAGAGAATGATAGAGAGGAGAGGGATTGGAGAAGAGTATGGATAAAATGAGAGAAGAAGAATGAGATGAGCGAATAGAAGGAATGGGGAGGAGAGAAGAAGAGGATGTATTGGAGAGAGATAAAAGGAATTAGAGAGAGGAGAGAAGATGAGAGAGATGAGAGAAATTTATAGAGAGAGAGAGAAGAAGATAGAGAGATGGAGAGGAGGAGTAAGAGAGAAGGAAAGAAGAAGATAAGGTGAGAGAAGTAAGAAAGAAAGATGAGAGGATGGAGAGAGGAAGAGAGAAGGAATACGAGAGAGGAGATGTGAAGGGAGAGAATGAGAAAAGGAAGCGAAGAGAAAGAGAAAGAGAGAATAAATAAGAGGGAGAGGTATTAAAGTAAGAGGAGAGGAGATGTAGGAGAAGAGAAGAGAATAGAAATGAGAGAGAAAGAAGTAGGAAAGAAGAGAGAGAAGGAAAGGAGAAAGAGTAGAGAGAGAGAAGTAAGCAGAGAGACAAGAGAGAGGGAGAAGAGAGAGAGAAGAAGAAGAGAAAGAGAGGAGAGGGGGAGGGGGGGGGAGAAGGGGAGAGGAGGAAGAAGAGAGAGAGAGAGAGGAGAAAGAAAGAGAAGAGAAGAAGAAGAAGGAGAGAGAGAAGGAGAGAGAGAGAGAAAGAGAAGAGGAGGAGAGAGAGAGAGAAGGAATAGAGAAGAGTAGTAAGAGACAAAGAGGAAATAAGAGAGAGAGAGAAGAGAGAGAAGGAGAGAGAGAAGGGAGAGAATAGAGAGAGAAAGAGAGAAGAAGAGAGGAAGAGAAGAGAGCAAGAAAGAGAGAAGAGAAAGAGAATGAAGAGAAGTAGAGAGAGAGAGAGAAAGGAGAGAGAGAAAGAGAGAGAAGAGAGAGAGAAGAGAGAGAGAGAGAGAGGAGAGGAAGAGAGAGAGAAAGAAGAGAAAAGGAGAAAAGAAGTAGAGAGAAGAGAGAAAGAGAGAGAGGGAGGAGGACAGAGAGGGAGAGAGAGAGAGAGAGGAAAGAGGATAGAGAGAGAGAGAAGAAAGAAGAGAGAGAAAGAAGAAAGAAGATGGAGAGAGAGAGAGAGAGAAGAAATAGGAGAGAGAGGAGAAGAAAGAAGTGTAGAAGAGAGGAAGAGAGAGAGTAAGAAGAGAGAGAGAAGAGAAAGAGATAGAAGAGAAAGAAGAGGAGGAGAGAAGAGAAGATGAAAGGAGAGAGAGAAGAAAGAGAAAGAGAAGAAAAGAAGAGGGGGAGCAGGATGAAGAGAGAGAGAGAGAGAGAAGGAGGGAAGAAGAGGAAGACAGAAGAAGAGAGTAGGAGAGAAGAGAAGAAGAAGAGGAGGAGAGAAGAAGAAAGGAGAGAGAGAGAGAGAGAAAAGAAGAGTAGAGAGGAGAGAGAGAGGAGAGAAGTAAAGAAAGAGAGAAGAAGAGAAGAGAGAGAAGAGAGGAGAAGAGAGAGAAGAGAGAGAGAGAGAGAGAGAGAAGAAGAGAGAAGAAGAGGAGAGAGAGAGAAAGAGAGAAGAGAAAGAAGAGAGAGAGAGAAGAGTAGAGGGAAGAGAGAAGAGGAGAGAGAGAGAAGGAGGAGAAGAAGAGGAAGAGAAAAGAAGAGGAAGAAGAAGTTGAGAAAGAGAGAAGGAAGAGATAAGAGAGAGGAGAGTAGAAGAGAAGAAGACGAGAGTAGGAGAAAAGAGAAGAGGAAGAAGAAGAGATGGAGAGAGAGAGAAGAGAAGAGAGGAGAGAAGAGAGAGAAGAGAGAGAAGAGAGGAAATAGAGAGTAGAGGAAAGAGAGAGAGAGGAGAAGAAGATAGAAGAGAGAAGATGAGAGGAGAAGAAGAGAGGAAGAGAAGAGGAAGAGAAAAAAGAAGAGAGAGAGAGAGAGAAGAAGAGAGAGAGAGAAGAAGAGGAAGAGAGAGAAGAGAGAAGGGAGAAGGAAAGAGAGGAGACGTAAGCAGGAGAGAAAAGAGAAGAGAGATAGAAGAGAGGAGAGAGAGAAGAGAGAGAAAGGTAGGGAGAAGAGAGAAGGAAGAGAGAGAAGAGAAAGAGAGGAGAAGAGATGAGGAGGAAGAGAGAGAGAGAAGAAGATGGAGAGAGAGGAGAGAAAGAGGAGAGAGAAGTAGAGAAAGGAAGAAGTAGAGAGAAGAGAGAGGAGAGAGAAGAAGAATGAAGAAGAGAAGAGAGGAAGAGAAAGAGAGAGAGAGAGAGGGAAGAGTAGAGAGAGGAGAGAGAAAAAGAGAGAGAAGAAAAGAGAGGAGAGAGTAGAAGAGAAGAGAGAAGGAGAGAGAAGAGAGAGAGAGAAGAGGAGAAGAGAGAAGAAGAAGAGAGAAAGAGAGAGAGAGAGAAGAGAAAGAGAGATGAGAGAAGAAGAAGAGGAGGGAAAGAAGGAAGAGAGATAGAAGAGAGAGGAGAGAGAGAGAGAGAGAAGAGAGAGAAGAGAGAGAACAAAGAGAGAGAGAGAAAGAGAGAGAGGAAGAGGAAATAGAAGAGGAGAGAGAAAGGAAGAGGAGAAGAGAAAGAGATAGAGAAGAAGAGAGGAAGAGAGACAATAAGAGAGAGTAGAAGAGAGAGAGAGAGGAAGAGAAGAGAGAAGAGAGAAGAGAGAAAGAAGAGAGAGGAAGAGAGAAGAGAAGAGAGGAGAAGGAAGAAGAGAAGGAGAGAGAGGAGAAAGAAAGAGAGAAGAGAAGAAGAGAGGGGTAGAGAGAGAGAGAAGAGAGAGAGAGAAGGGAGAGAGAGAAAGAAGAGAAGAAGAAGAGAGGAGAGAAAGAGAAGAGTAGAGAGAGAGAGAAGAGAGGAGAGAGAGAAGAGAAGAGGAGAGAGAGAAAGAGAGAGAAAGGAGAGAGGGTAGAGAGGAAGGAAGAGAATAGGAGAGGAGAGAGAAAGAGAGTAAGTAGAGAAGAGGAGTAGGAGAGAAGAGAAGAAGAGAGAAGGAAGAGCAGAGAGGAGAGAAGAGAAGAAGGAGGAGAGAAAGATGGACAGAGAAGAAGAGAGAGAGGAAAGGGGGGGATAGAAGAGAGAGAAGAGAAGAGGAGTAGAGAGAGATGAGAGAAGGAGGAGAGAGAGAAGAGAGAGGAAAGAGAAGAAGAAGGGAGAGAAGGAGATGAGAAGAGAGAGAGAGAGGAGAAGAGGAAGAAGAGGAGAGAGAAGGAAGAGGAAGAAGAGAGAGAGAGAGAGATAAGAAGGAAAGAGAAGAGAGGAAGAGGAATATAGGAAGAGAGGAGAGGAAGAGAGATGAAGAGAGGAGAGAGAGAGAGACGAGAAAAGAGAGAGAAGAGAGAAGAGAGAAGAGAAGGAGAGTAAGAGAGAGAGAGGAGAGGAGAGAGAGAGAGTAGAGAGCAGAGAAGAGAGAGAGTAGAAGAAAGAGAGGAGAAGAGGAAGAGTAGGAAGAGGAGAGAGAAAGAGAGAAGAGGGAGATAGAGAGAGAGAGAGAGAGAGAGAGGAGAGAGATGAGAGAGAGTGAGAGAGAGAGAAGAGTAAGAAGGAGATAGGTATAAGAGATATAGAACAGTTGCGGTGCTGAGAGCAGGTAGAGAGAGGATGAGATAAAGGCTGAACGGAGGTTGGAGACGGAGAGGCGGAGCGTGTTGGGAGAGGAGATAGGGTGCTCCTGAGAGAAGGAGGGAGGATTGACACGAGAGACTTTATTCGCTCAGAGGGCTAGTGACTGAAGTAGATAGAGAGGCTCTTCTGCAAGAGGCGAGAGATAGGTTGATATGGTAGTGAGATCGCTGAGGAGTGAAGAGGTCGTGGTGATAGAGCTGGACTGGAGAGAAGAGTGGAGAGCTCTTCGTATGATTTGGACAGAGGTTGGAGAGCCTGTGAGAGGTCCGTGGGGTGGAAGAGAGGAGCGACGAGAGGTAGAGAGTGATGCGATGAGAGAGTTAGAGTGAGGTGAGAGGGCCGCAGAGGGGAAAGAGAGGAGAGAGGGGAGTGAGGAGAGAATTGAGCTTCTGGTAGGAGAGCACGAAAGGAGAAGAGAGACACTTACAACGGCCTCCACAGTGTGGTTAGAGGTGAGAACCCAGCAGAGGAGGAGAGGGACAGATGATGAGCAATATGAGTTGGCGAAATACCCCGATGGAGAGGGGGAGATGGGAGAGATCGGTTGAGAGAGGCTAGATGAGTGTGAGCGGGAGTGAGCTAGGTGAGAAGGTAACCGAGAGACTCGTTCCCGGAATCTAGAAGGATCAATCGGCCGAGAAGGTTCGAGAGCCGGTGGAGGCGGAGAGTACAGATTGGAGAGTGTTCGCACGAGGAGAGGGTTTGAGAGAGGCGGTATAGAGAGCGAGCGGGGTGATGCATGCGAGAGCGAGGGGGTGGGGTGGAAAGGGGGAAGGGGGGGGGAAGAGGGGCGGGACCTCGGAGAGGAGCTACTGTTAGAGAGGGAGACTTAGTGTGTCCATGGGAGATACCTGTGTGTCGACGCGCCGTAGCCCCGGGATGAGGAGCCCTCAACGAGGAGAGGAGCTAGCCATGATATGTGTGTGAGGTAGGGAGGGTGTGAGACATAGAAAGAGTGAGAGAGAGCTAGCCATGATATGTGTGTGAGGTAGGGAGGGTGTGAGAGAAAGAGTGAGAGAGAGCTAGCCATGATATGTGTGTGAGGTAGGGAGGGTGTGAGAGATAGAAAGAGCTAGCCATGATATGTGTGTGAGGTAGGGAGGGTGTGAGAGATAGAAAGAGTGAGAGAGAGCTAGCCATGATATGTGTGTGAGGTAGGGAGGGTGTGAGAAGAAAGAGTGAGAGTGAGCTAGCCATGATATGTGTGTGAGGTAGGGAGGGTGTGAGACATAGAAAGAGTGAGAGAGAGCTAGCCATGATATGTCTGTGAGGTAGGGAGGGTGTGAGAGATAGAAAGAGTGAGAGAGAGCTAGCCATGATATGTGTGTGAGGTAGGGAGGGTGTGAGAGATAGAAAGAGTGAGAGTGAGCTAGCCACGATATCTTTTACTTGGTAAATAGCTATATACTGTTTCACAGATGTTTTGAGAGCTATGCAGAGAATGACATGGAGTGCCCTGTCTGTGCTCCAGAAAACAGGTACTGTTAGAATCTTGGAATAAACACATTACATTTCTCATGTTGACTTTTGGGATAATTTAACAGACATTGTGTAGTAATTGATACCATTTTAATTTTGGATTTTTTAACATTGTGTGCTAATTGATACAATCTAAATTTGTGATAATTTTTATCAGACATGAATTTGTCATTTATAATGCATGTTGTGATAAGACATTGGTTTCTTCTTCTTCTTCTTCGTTCATCCGGAGTTTTTTTCCGGACGTGATTGCGTTGTGCCTGTTTACAGCAGAGCTGCGTTCTTGCGCCGTTAGGCCGACACATCCGACTTCTGCGGGCATTTGTTGACCGGGTTAACCTTCCCGGGGAGACATTGGTTTATAACCCAAGTATTAGACAGCCATTTCTTTTTTTAAAACTGCTAGTAAAATGGTTTGGCCATGTATCATGACTATTGCAAGACAGAAATTTTGCTCAGATAAAGTAGGTAAAAAGAAAAAGACCATTCACGCAATTGATGATTAAATGTCATATTTGAATAGTGACAACAAACTTGAAAATGTGAAAATGCACCCACAAGTTGTAACACATGTGATTCTGGTGTGCACACATTTAGAGCCTGGATTTTGCCACAGAGTCTGTGCTGAGATTTTTTTTATGTCATCTTTGGAAGGAGACTGATTCACTTAGAAGATATCCGTGTTCATGGAAAGAAATCAAAACCAAACCACCCAGTCTCCTCCCAGAGATCACACAAGGAGTATCTTAGCACAGTGCAGGTACTCAGTAGCACCATTGAGGATCCACATTTATGCATACCAGAATCACATGGCTATAACTTATTTTGTGGGTTGGTCTTCTAATGTTGAAATTTAGCCTAGGCAGGGGCCTTTTTGGCCTGCCCTTTTTCATTTCTAAAGGCCCACAGATGGGAGGTGTACCAACCTTTTCTTATATTGTAAAATTACAAACAGTTTACACCATGACTTGAATCAGTTATGCTCAAGTCAGAGATGGATTTGATATCATAACCTCTCCACCATTTCTTTCACTTGAAAGTTTCTGAGTTTGAATTCAATTGGGGACAATATTTTCAGGACAGTGTTACCAGAGAAACCTTATGTTATCATACTCCCACTTGATCTGTGGGCAGTGGATTAGATACCTAGTGTTCTCAGACAAGGGCGATGAATAGGAGGTCCATTGTGCATGTTGAGAATCCTTTGGCAGTTGGAAATCTTAAAAAGTAGTATAGGCTACTATTCCAGAACAATTTCCAAATATAAAAATCTACCAACAGCAGCCTGAGAGCAGCTGACAAATCATTTTTAGTTGTGGTCTCATGTTTGTGACAGTAGACAGGAGATCTCTTTCTAAAGACGGTGGGTATGATCACTGACCTGCATTGTCACTGTGAGAAAGAAATACATTGGCAGACTACCTGCTGTAAAGATGTCTACAAAACTATAGCAGTCAAAGAAATAATGCAGAACACATCTGGCTTATGATTGAGAGCAATTTTGAAAGAATGTTATGGAGACAAAAGTTCTGTACAGGACAAACTACAGGATGCGGACAAACCGCAGGATGAGGACAAACCACAGGATAATGATGAACCACAACAGTAATGTTTATTGTTTATGTCAATTTTACTAAACACACTCTTGGATCCTCAGCAGTGTTACAGTGTTTGTGTGCACTGAGCTGTAGTTTTCCTAGTGTGATATGAAGGAGTTAGTTGCATTATTGAGTAGTTTAATAATACGATGGTAATTCAATCAGATCAATCAATCAACCATTGTATTTCAGAAAGATAATGGACATAATTAGAGCACAGGAACAGTCAGAGATATTCATGAGTTCTTTCATAATCAGGTATGTGCCGGCAACATTGGTTCTTAATGTCTTTCTAGCTTTCCTCTTTTTTCAATATTTCTCTTTACCAACAGGAAAGTACTGCCATCGCTATGATGCAGAATTCCAGGCAATCAAGATAGTAATAGAGAAATTACTGAATACCAGTCATGGTACACAACCTGTGGTGTTAGTGACATGTGCAAAATCAGTATTTGAGGTGCTGAGTGAACTCAAAAAAACTGAAATTCATACAAGAGATAACATTATAGATATAGACAAATTTCAAGTGAACGAACAAAGAAGAATAATATCTATCTCTCTTTTGCTACCCACACCTGGGTTCGGTATCTTATTCTGGACTAAATTAATAGTGTTGATCCTTTTGGACACAGGAATAAGAAGATTAAATATAGAGAGAGACGTCTCCCCTAACAGTTAGTTGATCAATGGCTGTATGACTTGTTAGATCTGATTTGCTTTAATACTGACTGCTCCATGGAGCTAAAGATGCTAAAGTTGCATTTATGTTGACAATATTGTAAATTAAATTAGCATTGTTGGTTTTTGTTGATATCTTTTTGCACCCGTCATTAAAAGGCAGAAAATGAATTCTTAACTCTTTCTGTTGGATGCAGTTATTACTTTAACTCTTTCTGCACCAAACTATTCTTTATAATAATAACAGTAATGGGATTGAAATAACCCACATGCAAAATTCAATCCATCACTACTATAAATAGTGTGTATGGACTACGCTTGAGTTCAAGTGAGCGAGCGCCAAAAAAAATGTATCATGGACATAAAGATTTAAAATAACAATTGAGAGTCATTCAGTATAACAACTGTCCAGGACACAAGTTGTTCAGAAAAGTGGATCATGTATGGAGTAATGAACAAAAGATAGGAGTGAGTTTATATAACAACTGTCCAGAGCTGAAGCTGTTGAGAAAAGTGGATCATGTATGGAGTAACCAACAAAAGATAGGAGTGAGTTTATGTAACAACTGTCCAGAGCTGAAGTTGTTGAGAAAAGTGAATCATGCATGGAGTAACCAACAAAAGATAGGAGTGAGTTTATGTAACAACTGTCCAGAGCTGAAGTTGTTGAGAAAAGTGGATCATGTATGGAGTAACCAACAAAAGATAGGAGTGAGTTTATGTAACAACTGTCCAGAGCTGAAGTTGTTGAGAAAAGTGGATCATGTACGGAGTTCATTGGCACCTTGCCATCTTGATAGATGATAGTTTGTTATATTGTGCTTCAAAAGGGCATAACTACAACCCATAGCGGTAGCGAATGTGACTGATCAGACTAATTCGTGCTGTAAATGTTCATCCACAACTTGCCACTACTTCAATATTTGTGTTTTTGTCTTGCCAGTTAATACCAAGTATTTTTCGCAGACACCGCATATGAGAAAAGTGGATCATGTACGGAGTAACCAATAAACATATAGTGATTTGCTTAGTGCACACACAAGTGACACACATAACCTATTTTAACAAATGGCTGTGAATCGTATGAAAAGGTGGCTTTACAGCAGAATGTATCATATACAGCCTGCGTCAGTAATGAACTTGTTCTTAAAGAGCCCAGAACTCAAAGGCAACTAAACAGACATCAGAGGGAAACAACATGAGGCCTTGTCATGGGAAGAAGGAAGCATATTTTAGCTGCAGGCATGGACAAGGGAGACAGAGGATGGCAGAAAGAAAGGATACAAGACTTTTGTGTCATTGTATAGAGCCATATCATTACATGAATTCATAGTTAGCACTAGTGAACAATAGTGGCATTGACCAGCATGCTTCCCTGCTAGCCTGATGGTCATGGGTTCAAATCCACATAAAGGCAGATTTTAAAAATTAACTTGGACTCTCAGGTTAACCGAAACTAAAATGGGCACCTAAAAATGGGAAATGTTTTAGGAAGTAAAGGTACAATATTGACCACATGACCCATTGAGTGCCGATTGGTCTATACAAATATGGGGCTAGCACCATATGCCTGATACACCTCGAGATGTGTAAAAATGCAATAATCTGGCAAATTATCACCTTCATCTTGTTCTCTTTGAATGGGAAAATTTGTGCTAATGCACTTGTACTATTTCTCTCCTTTAGCTCGAAAGAGCTCCAGATGGCTTTTCTGTTGTGGCTGATTACTTTGGAAGAGGAGTTTTTAACAAGGTAATGCATAATGTGTGTCTCTTAATATTATCATCATGTATTAAAGAAGCAATTCCTTTTCAGAACATGTAATTCTCTTCTCCATGTGTTCATAGGTCTCCTGCTATTTCATTGGCCTTGTTGGTTCCAGACAAGAGTCTCTAGTTATTTTGTCCTTAGGTTTTCTCAGTGTGTCCTATCAGTGCCAGCATGTTTTCCTTACCTCTTGGTTCACTAGTTCTCTCCATGAGCACTACATTGGTGATTCTGTCATACCATTTTATTCCCACTTTTCTGCGCAGGCAATGCACAGTTTTTTGTTTATTAGTAACTCTTTTAGTTCTCCATGTTTCTGATTTAATAGTACTGATTTAACTTTCAAGTTAAAATTGTAAGTTTGGCACTAAGTTCAACTTTCTTTGACTTCACAAATTTCCTAGTGCTGTGAAAGCTCCTCTTGCCTGTTATATTCTTATTTTAATATCTCTTTCTGTTCCTCTATTTGTATGCATAATGTATCTATCTGGTTGGGCAGGATCTGTTTGGTCAGAAGCCTGCCTATTCATCCCTCACTTGTTTGTCAATGGTATCTCTTAATCTCTTCAAAATGATCCTGCTTAATATTTTTCAAACTGTAAGTAACTGCTACTCCAGATTTAATAGCTTCTGCTGGGATACCATCTGGACTAGCAGCTTTCCCATCTTTCAGTAGTTTGATGGCTTTTCTAATTTATTCTCTAGATGATTTTTCACACTTAATTTCCAACTCCACTTCTGCTGGCTGGATATCAGGGAGTGTCATTTGTAACTGGTTCTATTTAGAAATTTGAAGGAAATGAAAATGTTCACTTTCATGATTCTTCGTTAAATGAAGGAAAGAAAATGTTCATTTTCTGTTCATGTTGTCTTAACTGTTGGTGAGAACTTTCCCTTTACTATATTTTATAAGTCCACTTGGTTGATTATATTTTTCTACCAATTCCCTTGAGGTGCTGTAAAGGCCTCTAATGTTTTCCTTTGCTGCTGCATTCTCTGTCTCTCTTGCTATGGCATCTAAATATGATCTTTTATCCACCCTTATGTGCTTCTTTCTAAGCCACTGTGACATTTAATATGGCCAGAGTGGGTCAACATGGCCGAATGGATATGAATGCGTGTTCTTAAACATCTGGCATGCTGATGGTGAGGTAAGGGGTTCAACCCCTACATCGAACAGTTTGACTAAAATGTTGATCTATCGTCCCTTAACTTGGGGATGTAAATTACAAGTACCACCGAAGTCAGAGTGGGTTCGCCTGATGGCGAGGGACACTGTTAATAGGGAAAGCCAATCCACTTGCAAAATTCAGTCCAGCACTACTAGAAGCAGTGTATGGACTACACTTGAGTTCAAAGCGAGCGAGTGCCAAAACAAATATGGCCAGTTTCCATGGACATAGGTGCTGTTTGGCAACTATTTTATTTAAATGTTCAGATCTTGTTGAATGTCAGTATTTTTCTTCTTCTTGATCCACAATATTATATGACTTTTTCTGTGGCATTCAAGTTCCAAAAATCAGATTTTCTCTTTTAGTGATTGTGAAATGCTTGATGAGTGCATCCATATGTTACCACCAGAAGGATGCCAGTTCTCAAAACTTTTAATTCAGCTTGATTGCTGGTGTTGTGCCATAAAGTCTTAAAACGATGTAACCTCTTTAAGTAATAAGGAACAAGAAATGAAAACCATAATAGACAGCACATTTGCAAATTGTGCTGATGATTGGAAAAAATAATAATAACGATAATTTTAGTGTTGTTTTCTCTAGCTTGTCTGCATCTGTGACTTAGGGGGTAGTGAATGGGTCACGAGTTCGAAATTTGCCGCAGGTGATTTAGGAGCAGATCACTTACATTGATTTTGATGGGATGAGCATTGGCCATTCAGAAAGCACTGGCAAACTGTTGTGTGTAAAATTGACTAGTGAATCACAAATGGCTAATAAAGGCAGGTGTTGACTGCAACATCCTAGAAAAGAACATGCAACTAACTTTTCTTCTCCAAACATTAGAAATAGATGAGTGGCAGAGAATACAGCCAAGAAGTGAGGAGATCTGATAAGGCAACATTTTTGATCTGTCAGAGACAAAATGAAAGAAAAACCTACCCCATACATCATAGCAGTTTGTCGTGGCATGAGACCCCTTTTCTCCCTAACCCTTTAAATCTTCCTAAACCACACCAGCTTGACTTATTCTTCCTTCTTCGTGTTGAAATGAAGAGAGATCAGAATTTTAGGTGGGCCTGCAAGCTAAATTCTTAACCTTACAAAGATAAAGTTTGTTCATTTGTTTGTACATTCATCCTTCTGCTTCTGCTTCCTCTTTGAATTGTTCGTACTATGTAAACAAAAACCAAAAAAACAATTCATTAAAGCCACAAATATTTTTTTTGGGCATTTGCTCACTTGAACTTTAGCATAGTCGTCCATGCATGTGCTACTTCTTATAAGTGCACAATGTGGCTTTTCTGCAGAATGTTAACAAAATCATAAATATCCATGATTCTTTTATAGGGTAGTAATGAAGTTGTGAAAGACTTACAAGCATTTTCTGATGATGTTGGTGTATATTTGTAGGTAACATTGATCACAGACCAGCCCAGCAAGGCAGGCACTGACAGAGGCACAAGATAATGATGTTGGCTCAACCACTCACCTTAATTAGTTTGAGTCACTTGACTCTCATTACTTTCAGAATGCATTTACATTGCAAAACTGAGAGAAACAAATTTGTGATAATATAAAATGTGTGTATGTTTGAGTCTGTGTGTCCATGTCTGCTTCTCTGTGTGTTCAAGCGTAATGATTTATGGATGTGTATGAATTAGAGGAATTTAATATTTTTGTTTAAACTTCATGTAGAAGTGGTCATATGATGATATTAGGACGCAGGTTTTTGAAATGTCAGTTGTAAACTTCATCAAAAGACTAGTATAATAGCTTGGCCTTCATATTGTCACTGCCAGACAGTGCTCTGCCACATGCATGAGAGATGTGTGCATTTGCGTGTGTAGAGAACTGTAATAACTGATGAAATATTTCCAAAGAATACTTCATGTGTCAAGAAGAGACAGATTCATAAAGATAACATTAGAAAACAAGTAGGTACAATGTCAGCAATGCATTTTATCCAGAGATAGCAAGTCAGATGATTCGGTCATGTGTAATACTATCTGTAAACAGCATGCCACAAACAACATTGTCATTTAGATGCCGTGGAGATAGAGCAAGGGGTAGATCCTGCAAGCAATGGATTTGCAGAGTAGCAGAGCAATGAACAACCCCTTTACATAACCCACTCAAGGACCTTGTACTGAAAGCTTTTCCTCACCTTGTGCTGAAAGGGTTAAAGAAATAAGTTGTAGACTGAGTGGATCACCTTAGGAGTCAATAAGGTGGTGGTCTGAAATGTTTAGCAGTCATGTTTCTAGATACTGTTGTTTTACTGTGGTTTCCCCTATATGTGGAGAATGTTGATGTTGTGTATAAAATGGTATGTTTGTTGTTGTAGCTTATGTCTGATTATTGATGATATGCTTGAATATTTTGCTAGCAGTTTTTATATATATAAATATAAACTTGTTTTGATTGTGTGTTAAAGTTATTTGCATGTCCTTTTACAGGATGTTACAATTAACCATAGCATGTATTGGCTGTATGTGACTGACCAGGTCATGTTAGTTCAGTTGTTTGCCATTGCTGTCTGAAGAACCAATGCCTCACACAAGTGAAATCTGTGCAAAGTGGTCTGCTTCCAAACTACACGCAGCTGATTTCAAACCCTCAATTTGGCTTGACAGGGAATTATGAAACTGCGTGTCTCACTATCCTGTAAACCACAGCACCAGTTTGACTGTGTGTGTATTTCTCTGCCTGCCCATATAAGCTTGACTTCATGACGTTGGTTATTGATGGTAATTTTATAGTTGTTGGTGTATATCTGTTACAGTTTTTATGATTTCTTAAGTGTTATAATATTGCAAATGGACATGAAAACATCCTTAAATTACTAACTGTTAAGTGTTATTGAACAGGGCAAGTTAAAATATCAAGCAGGGTGTGCATATTTCAACAAAATTTATGTCTGTCAATTGTCTATCATTGTTGATTTGCATTAACTGGTATGGCAGGGTTTAATTATTTTACTGAATATCTTTACAGACCATGAATAAACATTTTTACAGATCATAATCCGTTCCAGCACTGAAACCATGCAGATGTAGATTCTCGTAAGTCCTGATGTAGGCTCAATATTTCTTGACATTTTACCATTTACAAAGTGGTACCCATTTTAGGATGGTTAAACCTTGGAACCCAGGTGATTGAGACGAACTTCCTGCCTTAAAGTTGATTCATTCACATGAGATGAGATGAAACCATCTGACCGGTAGGTCAGTGAGCCAGCCAATGAGCTACCATGGCTGCCTGTGATATGGGACATAATGTTTATTCCACTGAAGTTCAATACTAGTTATATATCTGAGCAAAATTATAATTTAGTTGTATGTTTACATTTTGAAAGAGCAACGGGCCGAGTGACTAGATTGCTGGGTTCTCCTTCACGAGACTCGAGATCGAATCCTCGATAAGGTGTGGATTTTTTTTTCCTGTCGGGGGCAAAAAGAAAATTCTATCCTGCACAGTTTGCAGCGACTGCACTAGCCAGGCGGCCGTACTTCCTCAGGCTCAAGACTCCCCCTATTCTATGCCGCAAGGTACTATAGGCAGGAGATGACAGTGACAGTTTACATTTTTTTTAACCAAAATATTATATATGTATTGTCATAGTTTGCTAATGTTTGTCTTCTTTTTATAGTCCATGCCGTGTGGCATTGGTGATAATGTTTATCCACAGCCTCCTGTCTTGTGTGCTGCCAATCATTTCTGATTCTGATGTCAAACTGTTCAGCACCTTCTCTTTGGGTCTCACCCTGCCTTTCTTCTATTCCAACTTTCCTGTCATCACAGTGCACTCCAGCTGTCCCCTCTCATTATCTACCCATAGAATGTAGTGTGACTTCGTCTTATGCGAGTAACCAGTTCTCTTTGTGAGTTAACTGCTTTCAAGATATCTTCATTACTCTTTCTATCTGTGCACAGTGTTTTCATCATTCTGTAAAACCATACCTCCATGCTAATGTTTGCCATAAACCGACCATGAGGGGATAGAACTAATATTGGATAGAATTAACTGCATTAATCTCTGTGCTAATGTTAGTCAGCCATAAACTGACCATGAGGGAATAGAAGTAATATTGGATAGAATCTACTGCATCAATCTCTGTGCTGAAGTTAGTCAGCCATAAACTGACCATGAGGGAATAGAATTAAAAACAGGAAGCAGTAACTGCATTAAACACATTAATTCTGGGTTACATATTGGCTTGCTTGTTACCTGTTATCTACAGGGATAAATGCTTGGAGTAGTTTTGTTTGCATAAGCTGCAAGAAATATGCTAAAATGCTTCTGATTTTGTGCTTGTTCATCTCAGGATTACTGTTGTAGCAACATTATATCTCAAGTAAAGTTCTCACATTTAAGTCACAGAAAAAGACATATGATTTCTTTTATTATATTTTCTTTCTATTTTGTGGTATTTTTTATTGATAATAAACTGTATAATTGTAATGAAATGGTTAAATTGTTCTTGCTGGTCTGTGCATATTATTTCGTGAAATGTTTGGTAGTTGTGTATTATTGTATTGTTACTAATGCTTTTGTTTGTGTGAAAAATATACAAGTATCTTTTTTTAATGTAAAGGACCCTGTTGCATGCTTTGAGGTATAATGGGTATATGGTGAGAGCCCCATATTTATATTTTATAGATAAATCCTTGTTCATCCTTGGTTGGTTGGCTGGTTGATGATCTTCTGGAAGGCTTGAATTTTAACTAGTCCAACTCAAGGACATTCAATTCCTCTGAGCCCAGAAATGGGCTTGTATTTATTGGAGTGATGTTTGCATAGAGACTTTCCTACTGACCCAGTACCGACCATCTCCACAGGAACTTCTGCAGAGCTCTCCTGCCCCTCCACAAGCTCGGGAAAACTGGGTGTTTAAGACTGACACAGGAACTGACATTTGCAATGAAACATTGCAGTCCTTGCAATGTTACCCAAACGGGGATCAGGTCTGCAATAAGGCTGCACCTCATAGAGATGCTCCTAGATCTTGGCCAGTGTGGGTCCTGGTCCTGCGGCCCATGTTCATCTTGAAAACTACATTTGTTGTGTCCATTTACAGTAGTGCTCTTCTTCTGCCTTTCATATCCCAATGAAGCATAGGTCCTCAACAAGCCGACACCAAGCCCTGCTATCTGTAGACTTGTTCATGACTGGTTAGATTCTGCAGCTAGTTTTCCACAGGATGATGTAGCCAGTCTCATGCCAACCCTCCTCAGACACCTCTCCTGACATGCATGTTACAATAGAGTGGAGCTGTGAAATTTGCATCTTTCAGCCTAGTACATCCATCCACAACATGGTATTTTAGTCATCGGATTTGCCTTCCCTCTTCAGTATCTACTCTCTCCGCCAGACCTTCGTGACGCATCCTGACGTGACTCATCTTGTTTTCAGCACCATCACATGGAGTTCACAGAAGAGTCCTCACCAGTTTTGTTTTCCTGACCTTGACGCAGAGTCATGACTTGATGGTTGGAAATACAAAGTTCATGCAAAAGTATTTAGTTGACATAAGGCTAGATACTTCCCCCTAGGCACTGAGTTGAAGTATAATGACAATGAAATGCCTGAAACCTGCGGAGCAAACATTCCAAGCAGGCCTAATCCCAGCCAGTCCGTTAGTGCTGTTCTGAATCGTGACCAGGTTACATCATAATATGCCTCTCCACAGGTTTGAAGTTCCATTATTGGACTTGCACATCCTGCTAGTCTCTGGGCTTGACAAGAGAAAAAAGTCGCTTAAAAGTCAACAGGGTCGACTTCATTGCACCGGGTTTTATCCCATATGGCTCGGTCTCTTTCCGCAGAACGGAAAGCGTCGCACAAAGCACGAACTCCGTAGCTTTTAGCGACGACCCACAGGAGTCTCCGAAACATTTAACTCGTAAACCGAAGGATGCGGCCCGGAATTGAACCCACAACCTTCGGAGCACGAGTCAAACGGCTTGACCACTTTGCCACAGAGTATCCCAGACAAGAGAAAGCAGAGTTCTACAACAGATCCTGTCTGTAGAGATGGTACTTGACAAGAGAAAGCAGAGTTCTGCAACAGACCGGGTAGAGATGGTACTTGACAAGAGAAAATAAAGCTCTACAACGGATCCTGTAGAGATGGTACTTGACAAGAGAAAGCAGAGCTCTGCAACAGATCCTGTAGAGATGGTACTTGACAAGAGAAAGTAGAGCTCTGCAACAGACCGGGTAGAGATGGTACTTGACAAGAGAAAGTAGAGCTCTACAACAGATCCTGTCTGTAGAGATGGTACTTGACAAGAGAAAGTAGAGCTCTACAACAGATCTTTTAGAGATGGTACTTGACAAGAGAAAGTAGAGCTCTACAACAGACCGGGTAGAGATGGTACTTGACAAGAGAAAGTAGAGCTCTACAACAGATCATTTAGAGATGGTACTTGACAAGAGAAAGAGCTCTACAACAGACCGAGTAGAGATGATACTTGACAAGAGAAAGCAGAGCTCTACAACAGACCGGGTAGAGATGGTACTTGACAAGAGAAAGCAGAGCTCTACAACAGACCGGGTAGAGATGGTACTTGACAAGAGAAAGTAGAGCTCTACAACAGACCGGGTAGAGATGTATTTGACAAGAGAAAGCAGAGCTCTACAACAGACCGGGTAGAGATGGTACTTGACAAGAGAAAGTAGAGCTCTACAACAGACCGGGTAGAGATGGTACTTGACAAGAGAAAGCAGAGCTCTACAACAGACCGGGTAGAGATGGTACTTGACAAGAGAAAGTAGAGCTCTACAACAGACCGGGTAGAGATGGTACTTGACAAGAGAAAGTTGAGCTCTACAACAGACCGGGTAGAGATGGTACTTGACAAGAGAAAGCTGAGCTCTATAACAGACCGGGTAGAGATGGTACTTGACAAGAGAAAGCAGAGCTCTGCAACAGACCGGGTAGAGATGGTACTTGACAAGAGAAAGTAGAGCTCTACAACAGATGGTACTTGACAAGAGAAAGCAGAGCTCTACAACAGACCGGGTAGAGATGGTACTTGACAAGAGAAAGTAGAGCTCTACAACAGACCGGGTAAAGATGGTACTTGACAAGAGAAAGTAGAGCTCTACAACAGACCGGGTAGAGATGGTACTTGACAAGAGAAAGTAGAGCTCTACAACAGATGGTACTTGACAAGAGAAAGCAGAGCTCTACAACAGACCGGGTAGAGATGGTACTTGACAAGAGAAAGTAGAGCTCTACAACAGATCATTTAGAGATGGTACTTGACAAGAGAAAGAGCTCTACAACAGACCGAGTAGAGATGATACTTGACAAGAGAAAGCAGAGCTCTACAACAGACCGGGTAGAGATGGTACTTGACAAGAGAAAGCAGAGCTCTACAACAGACCGGGTAGAGATGGTACTTGACAAGAGAAAGCAGAGCTCTACAACAGACCGGGTAGAGATGGTACTTGACAAGAGAAAGCAGAGCTCTGCAACAGACCGGGTAGAGATGGTACTTGACAAGAGAAAGCAGATCTCTGCAACAGATCCTGTAGATATGGTACTTCGGTACTAGGTCAGAAGAAAATCTACACAAACCTCGCTCTGATAGATACAAGTCCTTTTATTAGCTCAAACGACCTGAACGTCGATGCATGAGACTTAAGAGTTAAAACTCAGTCTTTTTGGGCATTCACCAACCAACCAAGCATATACGCATCAACATCATCATGTGCCATGCTACAGGTGTAGGCAGTTACGGTTCACCATAGCACACGATTACCAGGTTTGTTTCGGTTATTCTCTGTGGGTAAGCCATCTAGGTATGTATCTTTTGTTTTTCTTTTTTTTTGTTAAATCAAGTTTACCAGTTGTCACTAAGCTTTTAAGTTTATTTATCCTCATCAGTATAGTAGTAGTAGTAGGAGGAGGCCTATTTCATCCTGTAGGACTATAGAGCTGTGCTGCTGGGAAGGCACATGACAGAGCCGCTGGTGACTGTATAGTCCAATGCGAGAGTGACAATCTCTGTCACAGTTTCCATATCTGTAAGCCGAGGCAGGTCCCGCAGCAGTTGACTACATTTTATGCCTGTGCCGCCTGTCCTCAGTTTGTTGGATCAGATTGCGCTCAAATAGCACCAGTCCGTTTCGTACATCTCTTCTCCGTGAACATCTGTCTGTTGCAACTCTTTCCCACGTGTCTGGATCTATGCCAAGGGTTTTCATATCTTGTTTACACACATCCCTTTTTGGCATTTGGGGTCTTTCGGTTGGCCCCTTCCCTGTGGCTAGTTCGTATAGGAGATTTTGGGAATACATTCATCTCGGAACAGTCATAACATCAGACGGGGGATGTCTTGAAGAAATTAGAACAAGAATTGTCATTACGAAGGTAGCCTTTTGCAAGATGAAAAACATACTGACCAATAAAAAGATATTAAATGAAGCGAGAAAAAGAGTGTTGAAGTGCTACATATAACCTATCTATGGAACACAAGAAAAAGCAGCGGCTGCAGCAGGGTATAATAATATGAACTGGAAACAATAAGGTATATTTTACTCCTGCGAAAAGAAGAGACATACTAAACACAGACACAATGCACATTCACATACCTTACAAGTTAAGAAAACCTATACTTTTGTATGATTGAGAAGCGTGGACAACAAGAAATTTTTTTTTTTTTTTGCTGCATATCCCTTACAGGACGTTGCAGTCGACATTAGCATTTTCAGCTGCTGTTGATGTATTAGGCAAGATTACGCTCAGTAGTTTGCCATTGCTTTCTGAGCGACCGGCTCACATATCCCTGTAAGTTACCAACACGGAGAGAACCGTTACTGTTTCTCGCGCACATTACGTTATGAGAATATACGGGATTACGGAGAAAGACGTTAACACCTAGGCCAGGGAGCGCGGTATGAGCATACAAGCTGAGCATACAAAGAGCATACAAGCTGAGCATACAAAGAGCATACAAGCTGAAACACATCTGATGGCTGTGGAAATATGGTTTCTGAGGAAAATGCAAAGAATACCGTGGACAGACAGAAAAACCAATGAACAAGTCCTTCAAGAAACAAATGAAGATCGTGAACTGATTAGAGACATTAGACGTAGACAGTCAAAAATTTTTGGGCATGTTAGGAGGAGAAGTGAATTGGAGAACTTGGTGACAACTGGCAAGATCGAAGGGAAGAGACCGAAGGGAAGACTGAGAAGTAAATACCTGGATGGCTAGGCCACATAGCATAGTCGAGACAGAAACACAGAGCTGATCCACGACTCTGATGATCGTGTGAGATGGCAAAACATGACCGCCCACGCTTACCGGCATGGCACATAATGGATGGATTCATCCTCCATTCGAGATACGTGGCCCAGTCACAGTAGGCGTCTCTGCTTGAGGAGAGAGTGCGCTATGGTAATATCCATTCTTTCAAGCATGTGTTTGTTTGTTATGTGGTCTTTCCACGATGTTTCCAGGATATGTCTCAAATATCTCATGTGGAAGGAATTCAACTTTCTTTCCTGTCGTGATACGTACAGGGTCAAGGAATCAGACCCATAGAGTAGTGTTCTAACAACGCAAGCTTTATATACTAGAACGTTTGTACGCTCTGTTAGTCCATTGTTTTCCCAAACTCTTAGTTAGCCTGGAAAGTGTTGTGGCAGCCTATCCAATGCGTCTGTCGATTTCTGTCTCTAAGGACAGATTATCTGATATTATCGACCCCAAATACGCAAACTCATGGACAACCTTCAATTCGTAATTAGAAATTTTGATTGACGGAGGAGCACCAGCGTATTGTTCCATCACCTATGTTTTATTTAGGCTGATGGTGAGCCCAAAGTTCCTGCAGGCAGCTGCAAAACGATCTATGAGCCGTTGCAGATCTTCTGCTGCGTGAGTAGTCAGTGCAACATCGTCTGCAAAAAGTAGTTTTCTTATGCATCTTGATTTTATTGTGGTCTTTGCCTTGGGTCTTGATGGGTTAAAAAGTTTGCCATCAGATCTTGTATGGAGGATCATCATATATAAACATAGATATCCATACTTGCATTTTAAATGAAATATTAGTCTGAGAGTGGAGGTGAAGGCAGTTACTGCAACTTTCTGTTGGTTGGATACGCATATCGTGATTGTAACTGATTCATGTGATTCACAAAGCATACTGTCAATAGTGAAGACTGGCATGCTTCGTGCAGGATGACATGCATTGATTCTGAGATTGAGGGTTGTGAGCATTCGCTGGATCTTTTCTCCAGGACACTCTGGTGTGATTGGAAATGAACAAGCAGAGAGATTGGCTGGTTCCACATCATTAAGGGATGATTCGATGCATGATAGGCAGATGTGGTGAAGAATGAATTAGTGTCTCATGATTCCTGCCCTTTGTATGCTTCAGTATTAACCACAAACACACAAAATTGTGCAGAAAGTTTAAGTTTGGCCACTCAAATGCTGATCTGCCAAGATTTAGCGATTGTCCTCACAGTGAAAAAACAGAAAGTGCAGCAGTTTCTGAAAGAAAATCACTGAGGAGGATTTTTAAAAAAATGACAATAACAGAAAATAGCTTGTGCGGTAAAGCTGCGTGAAAGAACATACAGTACAATTTTACACAACAAATTCAACATGATAAGAATTTGTGCTTGTTGGGTTATGTGTTTGTTGACACTTAGACAGAAACAAACGAGGGTAATTGCTATTGCACAAAACATGCTAGTTGTAAATAATTTTATCGATCATGGTAACAGTAACCAAGACTTGAGTTCACCATTATAACCACCAATACAAAATGTCCAGCAATGAAGAGGAAAAACCAGGCTCTCTAACACCTGTCCAGCTCAGCACATATAAATATTCAGGAAGAGTGATGCTTTTGTGTGTGTGTGTGTGCGTGCGTGCGCGTGAGAGAGAGAGAGAGAGAGAGAGAGAGAGAGAGAGAGAGAGAGAGAGAGAGAGAGAGAGAGAGAGAGAGAGTGATGCCAGAGGTTCCTACTGAAATATTACCTGCTTTTTGATAACACGGTTAAGAGACATGCAGATATCCTAACGATTAACGATTAACTCGAACTTAAAATATTCATTTGCTTCAAGATAACGGGTTCTTTCACAAAGCATGGCTTGTCCAGTTAGCAGCCGAGGATTTTAATACTGATATCCTTCCACACCCACCAGTTCTTCAGATTTGATTCTACCAGACATGTTTAAGTTCCCAAACACTCTCAAGACATTCCCTGGTACTCATTTTAGGCTGGGTCGACTAGGGAGCCCAGGTCAATTTCTAAACCGTACTGATGCGGATCAAACCCAAGAACCATTGATACTGCTGGCGAGCTTCTAGCCGCTACGCTACCACAGCTCCACTGGTCATTACCTTCTTTCTTTTTCTTCTTCCCTGCATCCCCCATTGGAACGTAGGTCCTCAACCAACCCACACCAAGCCATTTTATCTTTTGCTTTCTCCTTCAGCTCTCTCCATGTCCTCCCGTTATTAATCATTCCCGTATGTAATTCTCTTCTCCGAGTGTTTTTATATTTCTTCTCTAAGTCGTTAACCTCTTGGTTGCTGTGAAATTCTTTTTTTTTCTTTAGGTGACTTGTTCATGGGTGGTTGGATTTTGGGGCTGAATGTTACTACGTGTTGGGATAGCTTATCCTAAGCACAACTTACAACCCTTCTCAACCACTTCTTACAACATGCCTGAGAGGATGCAGTGTTACTATTCTTTGCATTCCTAGCCTGGGATTCTGATATAATTAGCCAATTTTTTTTTCTCCAAATGTTTATTTTCTCTTCATTGTTTCATATTTTTATTCTTCTAATCCCGTTCTTATGCCTTAATGTAGCCACTGGAGGGTCTTCTCCGTGGTTATAAGTTATATGTTATGTGCATTTATTTGCTGATGAAGACTAGTAACACATGGTGGGGAAGGGGGGGGTAAGGCGCCCTCTTAATTATCTATAACCTAATATAAGCGAAGACCCAACACTTCACACCCCAAAGCATGATAGTCCCTTATACTTTTTGTTAAAGACTTTAAGAGTTAAGACACTCCTGACAGTTGGCGTGGGAAGGTTGTGAACTATCTGCGCCTCCTGTCTGCGCACACCAGTTGTTTCCGTCTTCCCCCGGCTAACAATCTTGTGTCAAGAATTTTTTGGTGGTTTACTTCGTCTTCTACAAGCGATAGGGCGTTCGTCATTTGAAAGGTAAGCCGACATATTTAGTTCAAATATACGTTCATGACAGAATAATGTGCAGATGTGGCAATTAGCAAGGTTAGTTTGTATTTTTTGTTTGTTGAAGCAACGAGATAGCGGATCGGGATAGCGACCGTCGTCTGCAAACTTTAACACAGCACTTCCGTGTTACAGTTAAGTAATGCCCATTTAAGGCTAAATAAGTGCATATGTGGGTGTTCTTTGGGTTAAACTCTTGTGTGTAGTTAATTATTATAGTAGAATTGTGGTGCAGTGGTTACCAACCTGCACATTTGAAGATTTTTCTATCATATTTCTACAGCTTCTTCATGTTCTTCTGCTCTTACAACACAACCTCCTCCCTCCCCACTCCCCCTATCATAGCAGACCCTTAACCAAATCAAACCAAGACCTCCTGCTAAACTTTTGCCATCTACTACAGTTTACGCTATGCCCTCCACATATGATTAATCTATGCCTTTAATTCTCTCCTCCAAGTGTTATTAGGTCTCCATTCATTGTGTGTGTGTGTGGGGTGGGGGTGGGGGGCACCTAGTGGGTTCAAGAGAAAGGACCATCTCAATTCTCACCATTTAATTTAACTAGTTATGCTTTTGACAGGTTTTCTCAATGTGTATCACATTCATCGCCAGCGTTTTCCCTCACATCTTTATTTACTTAAATATCTTTACTTCGCTCCATAAGCTTAGCAGTAAGTATTTTTTAAAAGTTGGCAAAAGGTATCCCTGTTAATGTTTTCAAACATTTCTGTTAGTTTGTCCCTCATGCAGAACTCTGCATTTCATGCTTATAATATGTTGCATTTATTAACTGATTCAGTGCCGAAGGATATGCATGCTACAACCCAACCACCATCATCAACAGCAAAAGAGGTAAACCATTATTTAATCCACAACAAAAACTAGCAAGGTGGGCAGAATACTTTCAAGAACTACTTAACCCCACACATAACATAGAAAACCTCACTTTTGTGCCTAAAAGTCATGGACAACAAGAACTAAATCTCATACCTGCAGAAGTCAAATCATTTATACAGAAAAGTCCTAAAAACAAATCACTGGGTCCAGATGGAATAACCATAGAAGCTATTCAGGCCTGTGGGAAAACAGGAGTTAAATGGCTAACAAGACTTTTTAATATAGCTTGGGAAAAAAGAAAAATCCCAAATGATTGGCAACAGGCAATAATAGTACCAATATGGAAAAAGAAAGGCAATATGAGAGAGTGTGAAACATACAGAGGTATATCATTCCTGGCCATATAGGGAAAATGTATGCAAAACTATTGGAACAAAGAGCTAGAGCCATAGTTGAACACATTTCAACTATCAACTATCACCCTTACTAAAACATCCAAATATACCCATGTCCACAAAACGACAGATAATAAACAGCATATTCACACCAACCCTATGCTACCAATCTCAAACTTGGACTTTATCCAAATCACACTTTCGCAAAATCAACACCTGCGAGATGAGATGCCTGAGGAGAGCTGCCAACTTAACAATCCGAGACTGAGTAAGAAATGCTGTTATCAGAAAGACAGTGGGATCAACACCTTGTGCCATATTTATTGAAAGACAGAAGATCAAGTGGTTTGGCCATGTCGGTAGAATGCAACACCAACAACTACCATCACTGGCCTTACATCAAAGATCATCTGCGACGAGACCAAGAGGACGTCAAGAAGAAAATGGATTGACGACATCAAAGACCTTGTACAATCACACGGAATGACACTATCCAGTGCCGCCCATCGGGCGCTGGAGCGCAAATTATTCTTCCCCATGACGCTTGACGGCAGAAGTGGAAGATGATGATGATGATGATGTATTTCTTAGTTTCAACTTAATTTTACTTAGCATATAATGCTCTGCATCTACTCGGCATCTCTAAGAACTTGTATGCCATGTAGAAAGGACCTAAATTTTAATAATTTTCTAATAATTTAAAAAGGCAATACCAATTTGGTTTTGTTTATTGGGCCCTGCACAGCAAGAAAAATAGCATAAAAGCAATTAATGGACATTTTTAAACAGTAACAATTCAGGAGTTCTCACCAACATTAAAAATCAAATGAACAAATGACTTAATTCTGTGAGGAACTTCTGAATAGACTAGCCACCTTGTAAGCAATATGATCTTTAGCGGAATAGTATATGTTCACTTGAGGACTTAGAACCTGGCGAGGAGTGGGTACAAGTGCCAACAGATTTCTACATGTCCTTTTCATCTTGCATCCAACTAGACAGAAAATTCAGACTGCTGTGGAGATGGAAGTACAAGCATTGATTTTTGAGAATTCGTTAGACGGTGATGCTGTCATTTACACAGATGGGTCGGTCGTCCGACATGTGAGAAGCGCATGGGCCTTTACGGCTCAGGCAGGAGGGAGAATTGTGAAGGAGGACTCTGGTGCTTTTGTTGAGTCCACAAGCAGCCTGACTATGGAATTCATGGCAGTAAGTAAAGCAATAACATGGCTCGAGACGCAGACATTCAATAGGGCATGTTTCCTTAGCGACTCAGTGAGCATGCTCAAGAGGATAGAGATGGAGTGGATCCGAAGAGAGTGGTTGCTGTCTCTGGAGCGGTCTTGGCTGGCAAAGATTAGCTTCATCTTCGTGCCAGGGCATGCAGGAGTACAAGGAAATGAGCGGGCTGACAAGCTGGCAGGTAAGGCTACTGTGGAAGGCGGACGCGCCATGGACCAGGCTGACATTCTGAATGCTCTACGAGAAGTAAGACTTTTGCGAGAACTAAGTGATGACTGTGAATCTACAACCATGGTCAGACTGCGAGAACAGCAAATTAAAAGAGGTGTAGCCAAACAAGAACTACGCAGGAAGCCAAAGAAGATTGATAAACCAACACGGTACTGGTGTCATTAGCCGCTACACGCTGCAGGATTTGCTGAGGAGTGGATCCAAGCACTTATGGACTGAATGGTTCGATGTGCAATGAGGATGATCTGTCGACTGACTGACTGACTGAACTGACTGATGGACGGACGGACTGACCGACCGACCGACCGACCGACCGACTGACCGACCGTCCGACCGACCGACTTAAAGCAACAGCATAATGTTGTGGAAGTATGTAGAAAGCAAACAGATAACCAAACTATGCAAAAAGTACTACAATAAATACCACAAATAAATACTGCATGCAAATGACAAATTTCAAAGGGTCAAGTTGCAGGCTAGTTGCTGACAGGAGAAAACAGAGTGCCTGAACTTTGACAGAGAGTAAAGTAGTTGTGAAAGCTAGACAAACAACCTAATGATGAGGACATGGGGAAAAACTCAAAAGATCCAATACTAAAGATGGAAAATCTAAACCTAAAATCAAGTAGGTTTTACAGACTTATTTGCTCAAAACAACAACATTGAAATCAGTCCAGAGAAACCGCAAGAGTTTTGATAGAAATAACAAAATACAAAACAGAATGAAATGGCACATGAGGCAATGGAGGCACCTATCACATTTTGTGAATTGGAACTAGCAGTATCAAACTGAAAATGACTAAGTCACCAAGAACCGACCGAATATCCAGTGAAATTATCAAGAAGCTAGGAACACTAGCCAGGCAAGGCTACTGCAGATCTTCCATAATTGTTGAACCGTAGGTATAGTTTCACAGATCTAGTGAAAAGCAATCATGATGCCTCCCCCAAAACCAAGGAAAGATGGTTCCATTACCTCTAGCTACAGATCAATTAACTTTATCCTTGTAAGCTGTCTGCAAAAACAGTGGAGTACATCAACAACCTGGAACTGCAGTAGTACATTGAAGGTGAAAACATTCTTTTCCCACAGCAGGCAGGCTATAGGCAGTGTTATTGTGTGGAAGATCACAACCTACCTTTCTCAAGAAATTGAGGATGCATTCCAAACTATGAAATGGGTGGTTATGGTGTGGATAGATCCAAAAGAAACTTATAACTGTATGAAAAGGTCTGATGAAGAAACTGAGAAACTATAAAGTGAATGGAAGAATGTACAAATGCGTGGAAGCATACATGCACACAGAAGAGCCAGAGTACAGATAGGAAGACTCAAGAGCAAGAAAGTTCAACTGCGTCATGGTGTTCCCCAAGGTGGAGTCCTGTCCCCCACACTTTTTCTAATCTACATCAACGACCCAGTTGCCGAACTAGCCACATGGAATGAAAATAGCAATGTACGCTGATAACCTGGACCTGTGGAGCACAAATAAACATGTAACTGTGGCCACTAGACTGTAACAGAGAGCTTTAGGTGCTTTAGCTGAATCAACCTGGCAGCTCAGGTCAATTTCACAAATTTGGCTCGATGCAAATTCGATCCCACTGATCACTGTGACATCAGGCAATCAAAATTCCTATATGCTTTAAATATTTCAAAGGTGTTAAAGTCAGATAGGTAAATTCTTTTAACGGCAGGCATATATTATCCCCAGATTCCCTTTGTGTAAAAAAACGAACAACACACACATGGGTTCTCTTAAGTTAGACGTGAACACTACCTCCCCTCCAAGTCATTCCATCCACACAACCCTCCCCTTTTTTTTTGCCTTCCCCCTCTCTCTTCTCTCTCTCTCTCTCTCTTCTCTCACTCTCTCTCTCTCTCTCTCTCTCTCTCTCTCTCTCTCTCTCTCTCTCTCTCTCTCTCTCTCTCTCTCTCTCTCTCTCTCTCTCTCTCATTTAAAATGTATGAGTATTAATAAGTTGTTGTACTGACATGTTTCTTATCAATTTTGTAGAAAGTTTCTTACATACTGTTTCTCTGATTGTTGTTTTCATTTCTAAAATTGTCATTTACAATGAATACATTTCTCCTCTCTTGGACATGTAATAAGAGATGATGGCAGAAGTGAAAAAAGAGATTAAAAATGGGATTTAAATGGCCAAAAATATTTTCAGCAACATTTAAAAAATATTAAAATAAATAACATTAAAAATGAGAATCGTTTTATATATTCAACACTACTATATGGCGCAGAAGCCTGGACATTAGACAAGCAATTAAAAAGTTGTATTGAAGCCTTGAAGTAAGCAAAATCAGTACCAAATGGGTCGTAATTAATGGAAACAAAAACAGTTAAATTCAGAGATACTAGAGAGGCTGTGAAAGGAAAGAGAATTGATGAATGAAAATTAAACAAAACAAGTTTAATATTTTGGGCACATTTATAGACAGGACTCTTGTAAAAACCATTCTCGAGGGAAGAGTTGAGGCAGGTGAGAAAGAGGTACAACAGTGCAAGTGGGAACATCAAAAGATGGATGACAGCATTCTGTCCGTGTACACCAAGGGCAAGAGACAGAGAGTGTTGGGGGTCTATTGCAGCCAACCTTAATTGTGGAGAGGGCCCCTGAATGATGAATGATATATCATTTAACACCGCATGTATGTTCAATGGTTTGTAAATAAGTTGTTTGGCAGTTAATGAGTATTTTTCTTATAAAGTTAAAAGTTGGTAATCTCATGGCTGATAATACCATAAAAATGGGAAGAATTCAGGAATTAACATATGCTAGACCACACTTGCCGGGCTCCGTGGCGAAGGGCTTATGGGCACAACTCGTAAGCCCGCATATCCGCGTTCAAAATGCTTCTGCGACCGATTTGGCAGCGGACTGCGTTGTGCTGGGTTTTAACGAGTTGGTATGGGAGCCGTTCATTCAGAAAGCAATGGCAAACTATTGAACGTAACTTGCAAAGACATTAACAACAGGAGTAAAATGCCCTTTAAAAGGATATGCAAAAACAAAAAGACCACACTTAACCAACCATACATGTCCTAAGATCTGACGAGGCAGGGTTGGGTCTGCAGCTGCCTGGGTTGGGTCTGCGGCTGCCTTCCACATTCCATAGACAAAAACTTTATAGCTGCAAAGTCCAACCAATCATGAACAAGTCTGAAGATAAGGGAAAAGAATAGCCAAGCCAACCAAGAGGAAAGGAGGCTTTTCTGGAAGAAGTATGGTGCAATGCAGAGAAAGCCGCATATTTTCTTCCTTTTACTTACTGTCACTACACCATTCCAGATCTGTGACCTGCTTCTAAGAACACGTCATTCCACCATTCCAGATTTGTGACCTGTTCCAAAGAACATGTCATTCCACCATTCCAGATTTGTGACCTGCCCCTACAAATGTCACTTCACCATGTCACTCCGCCATTCCAGATTTGTGACCTGCCCGTACAAATGTCACTTCACCATGATACTCCACCATTCCAGATTTGTGACCTGCTCCTAAACTTATTCTTGGGAAAATAATTTCCCCCTTTCCCCTTGATTTCTGCACCCGCATGAGTGGTTTTGTGATCTCCACCTTTAACAGCAATTACTGGCTGTTGGAACAATGGAATGTCATGCCCCTCTCAGGTACAATGCTGTTCACTTATTCCAGTGGTTACTGGGTCTTCCTCTCCCCCCCCCCCCCCACCCCCCCCCCCCCCCCCCCCACTGCAATTGCCACATGACTTATGTGTTGCCCGAAAGCGTATTAACAATTCATTTGGCGTATTAACAATTCATTTCGCGTATTAACAATTCATTTGGCGGAAAGCAGACAGCTCTATCCAACAAGAATTCAGTATTGAAGAAGAATATTGTTCATTACCTCCTGTGGACAACAACCCCATTCAAATCAATGCCCTGAAATGTGGCTGATTTGGTCACAGGATTATTCCCCAATTATAATTTCTTTTCTGAGGTTGAATGGGTAGGGGTAATGGGAAAATGAGACATAAGAAGATGGTTTATTAAGAGCCCCCAAAAATTGTGGAAAATTAAACATTTTGGATGTTTAAAAAAATAAAACAGGAGAAACTCTAGAAAAGATAAAGTATACTTGGGAGAAAGAGAAAGGCCAAAAGTGAGATGGATTCAAAGTGTAATAGATAATTTACATATGACAGCAAATGGGCGTGGTTTCTGGCTTAGGATAGAGAGATATTTCGAAAGATAATGACCAGGGACGAAATTCTGCACGGGGCAGGCCATTGAGTCAATGAATGAGGTGTCAGTTTCAGATTCGTCTTTTGTGAAGCAGAACATGGGTGACAGAACAGGAAAACGTGAAGAATTCAGATTTTATCTTATTGCTGAAAGGGTCATGTTTTGCATTTCCATCTTCTTTACCTCTTGTGTGTTACTTCACTAGGTTCTCTCTTTCTCTCTCTCTCTCTCTCTCTCTCTCTCTCTCTCTCTCTCTCTCTCTCTCTCTCTCTCTCTCTCTCATTTTCACTCTCTCTCTCTCTCATTTTCATATGCTGCCAACCTCTATCTGTATGTGTGCGCGCATACGTAAACTCGATTATCATCATGTAATATGCCAGGCGGTCATGTTCCACAACAACTATTTGTCGTTTTCTCATGCTCTTGATATGTTCAACCACTAAACCTTCCTCACACAGTCTTCCTATTTGTCACAGTGGTTTTCACTCCCTATCCAGTCCCATAGCTGATCCTGCCGCCGGGGTTGAAGTGTTAGACTTTCCCATATTCTAGACCACGACAGATGAGGTGAAGTGGCCAGTTCCTCCATCATCGCTATTTCTTCCCCAGGCAATTGCCAACACTCTTTCTTCCCAGGCAATTGCCAAAACACTTTTTTTCGCATATACTTTACAAGACATTGCAGTCAAGACCAGCATTTTTCAGCTGCTGTTGATGTCTTGGCAAGTTTTACATTCAGTAGTTTGCCATTGATTTCTGAACGACCGACTCACATACCCTCCGTAAGTAACCAATGCGACGCGATCCGCTGCCGAATCTCGCGCAGCTGTGTTTCTTACGAGAGTATACGGATTACGCACAGGGTCGTTACCCCTTCGCCAGAGAGACCGTTTATTAGGCTGGGTTGACAAATATACCACCGCGGTTAGTGCTTTCACGTCGCCTGGACCAAAAGTTGTTTGTTTTGCCCTTTTATGGTCATAATCAGTCTTGTATTTCCACTTCAGCAACACTAGAATAGTCCTACTCCGTCTGAGGTTCCGGTATTCAATGAAAGGATCGCATCTCACTGATCACTACTTCACAAGTTGTTTTAAACCCGTTATCACCCTGGGCTCACACGCATTCACCTGCCCTTGACCCCCTTCCACCCTTGCGTGGCTCGGTGTTGCCCCTACACTGGCTCCTGGCTGAGCCTTCGATTAAATACCACAAATATTAATCACCATCCAGGTCGCTGACTGAAAGGAAGGAATGTTCTTTCGCCAAAACAACGCGACGTTGTTACGCGGAGGATGGCGGCTGACACACCCGCGCTGTGTTATTGTCTTCACTGCACCGACAATCGTTGTATATCTCACGGGTTAGATGCGGAAATATAGGCTAGGCCAATGGTGACAGTCAGTGACGGGTTCAGTATAGTATGTCTATTTTGGCAGCCTGGAGTGAAGTATGAAAAACCAGTAGGCTAATATTTTGGTTTACCAACTTTAATACCTGTATTGTTAATGTTATGTTCACGTTACACGTCATTTACAGGACGTCGCAATCAACCCCATCATGTTCTGTGTATACATAGTCCAAACACAATAGCTTTCAATTTTTATATTGTCTAGTCCAGTGTTTCTCAACCTTTTTTGGCCCAAGCACACCTTCACCATATGTTCAGAACGTCACCCCCCCCCCCTTTCATATTTCCTCCCAATAAATCCCCCCCCCTTTTTTTTAAAACACAGTATATGGATGGATTGAGACGGTGGCATGGAGAAATATCAGTAGCAGAGTTGATCCAGAAAACCAAAGACCGAGATCTATGGAGAGCCATGAACGCCTACGCCAGTTGGCAGGGCACTTGATGATGATGATGTACAAATGGAAGCTAAATTTAATAACACATACAAGAACAAGTCTTCGCGCCTACATAAAATGTGATTTCGTTATGTAACGAATTTCAGCAGAGCGAGAGGTACAGAACCGTAAAATGTTTTTGCATATCCTTTACAGGACATCGCTGTCAACATCAGCATCTTTCAGCTGATTGTTGATTTCTTGGCAAGATTACGCTCAGTAGTTTGCCATTGCTTTCTGAGCGGCTGGCTCACATACCACGTAAGTTACCGACGCGGAGAGAACCGCTTCCAATTCTCGCGCAACGCCACGTTACTTACGAGAGTATACGAGATTACGGAGAAAGTGGTGTAACCTCTAGACCACAGAGACCGACGAACCGTAAAATATGGAGGGAAAAACAATATCAAATAATCGGCTCTTGTATTCAACGCGATCTTGAAATAATCTTAATTCCCCCCTGGAAGTGGGGGGGGGGGGGGATCCTCACCGATTGAGAACTACTGGTCTAGTCTGCCCTCTGGTCTCTACCGGTTTCCTTTGCTTTTGTGAATCTTCTTCTACCTCTTCTTCCCTTCCTCCATTTACCTCAGTGAAGTGTGCGGAGAGGGAGAGACTTATATGAATGCCAATGATTATCTTTCGATAAATAGTCCAATAGCTAGAGCTGCCGTTTGTAATTGTATAGTAATATAGGCCCGGCTTCACTTCACAGCACAGATTGATCAGTGAATTAACTAACTTTGCCGTGCCATAGACAAGAAAAGATCGGTCACAGCACCTTACAGTCATAGTCAAGAATGCCTCGTCATCGGAATTTCAGTCCTACAGCATATCAGCAGAGAGATTACCTTGAATGTTAACTACTTACCAGCGGCAGTCACTGGAGGACTGTTGGTACTTCATTGAATAGGAGCGTATTGATCTCGTAGTCGCGTTCTTACTACTACTACTACTACTACTACTACTACTACTACTACTACTACTACTACTACTACTACTACTACTACCACCACCACCAGGGTGTTAGCTTGGTATCTGGGGAATGTATTGTTGTCAGCACGTTATAACCTGAACAATAAACAGACACGCAGAGAAACGTGACAGCCGAAGTGTGGTTTCTGAGGAAAATGTAAGAATGGATATTAACTGATTCAGCGCCAAACAGTTTAGTTTAGTTTAGTCGACGGATCAACATCACGGCACACGAGGTGTAACCCATAAGAGCTCCGTTCTACTCCTAACTCAAACCTGAGTCCGGAGAATCTCAGCTCAGTGCACGAACTCCGTAGCACCGGCGAGGATCCTGAAATACTGTGGGTAGATTTATAACTCGAAATTTCGCCCGGGCAGCGCCGTTAGGCTACTCTTTTTCGATTTCCAACTGCCAAGGGATTTTTTTTACGTGGAAACTGAAGCACTTATGGCATTATCCCGAGCCTACAAGCGATAGCGATCCTTTCCAAACGAAATCCCCAACCAGTAAATCAGTGGAGATAATTCACCCAGGTTCCTGTGCGCCCTTAGAAGAATGTGTATGACTGTTCTAGGTTGTATCAAGCTGGCAGATATCCCGACGAGTGGCCTTGTGTTTGTGATAAGAGACTGTCAGCATTTCGGGCCAGCGTGTGGGTGGATCGTTGGAAGTTAAAAGAAAACAGGTTTTGTCATTATAGTTACATATATATCCTGCTGCAGCCGCTGCTTTTCCTTTTTCTTTTTCTTTTTCTTTAGTGTAGCTAGGAAATATGAGTATCCAGGTTTTATTTAGTTAAATATGATAAGCTTTTGTTGCAGATCATGCTAAATATGAACAGTTTACCTGAGTATATTATATTTAGTTTTGTGAAAAAGTGTAACCGCGAGCCTTACTGCGCTTGCTCTGAAACTTCCGGTGCGCTGATGTTAGGGTAGGGGGATCAATCCCTACACCGGTCAGTTGGACGGACTTCAACGTTCACTTCTCGAGCTACTGAACATAAAATTGGCCAGAAGATCAAACTAGGGTTGGAGTTGATCGCAACATCCTGCACGGGATAGGCAACATTTAAGAAAGTGATTGTGTGAATGGGGGAGGATAGAGAGCGGTTGATTCACAGCTGGGTGTAGCTTTACTTTCTAATACTTCTGTTATTGTTATCCATGAATTATATTGTATTTTTACCATCTATTCAGTGTATACTAACCGTCACCGTCTGTTTATTGGTACTGTTTTCAGTTCTTTTTTTTCCAGGCTTGTTCTTGTGACACATTTCATGGAAAGATATATCCAAATAGAATTTTTTTTTTAAAGGGAGTGGGGACGAGATTTATTACGGTTATACATTTCACACAGGGCCAGACATTATATATATATATTGGATACACACTACTATTAGAGAGACAGAGAGAGAGAGACAGAGAGAGAGAGAGAGAGGAGAAGAAAGAGAGAACCGCGATAGAACAGTAGCTATTTTGCTCGCCTATCAGTCCAGTGATCATATTTTTGAATCGCCAAACACGCGAAGACTTTTATAAACAAATGACCTGAGCTCCAAGAGCCACCAGCCCAAAATGTGTACCAAGAAGTGCTCTAGGAAGTAAAGGCCGGCGTGGTATTAACCACATAATCCATAGAGTACCGATTGGTGTATACAAAATGGAGCTTGTGGAAGAAAAGCTTCTTTCGTTTATACAGGGTGTATTTTTAATGACAGTGCATTGTTTGAAAATATTTTTGTGTAGTTTTGTATTTACCTATTATGTTGCATGAACTTTACAGATGGTGAATACAAAACTTGGACCGGCAATATTTTCAAACACTGCAGTCATTAAAAATACACCCTGTATTATGGAACAGAATACAACAAAGAGGAATACAAAACACACATCAAACGCTCATGGTTTAAACGTAACTATTCCTAAAGAAGCCGGTCACATACCCAGTCGCTTTAACGAAGGGACGGCCTTTGGATGAACGCTCTGGTTCTCCCTGGCCCAGGAGGTTAACTACTTTCTCAATAATCCCGTATATCCATGTGAGGAACACAGCTGCGTGAGATTCGGCAGCGGATCGCTTCGCGTTGGTTACTTACGGGATATGTGAGCTGATCGCTCAGAAAGCAATGGCAAATTACTAAGTGTAATCTTGTCACTAACATCAACATCTGAAAAATGCTGGTGTTGACTTCAGCGTCGTGTAAGTGATATGACGCTGCAAAAGTTTTTCCTGAGAATTTATTCTAACTGGCACGAAGTAAGCCCCACTTCGCCACCACAAACTTCCACGCACGGAACCTAATCTTCGGGTATTCGTCATTTAAAAAAAAAAACAATCCAATAAACGTGAAAAACAAAATGAGGCCATGCTTTTTTTTTTTTTAAACTGGCGTGCTAAAGACAGGCGAATTAGACATAATTCATGTTGCTAAATAGATAGATAGCCTGTCAGAACGAAAGAGTGTGAATTGTGGAAACGTGGTAGCTTGATAGATATTGCACTGGTGCGTGTGGATAGCGCAATGTTAGTTAGCATAGTGCATATTACTCGGTAGCAAAGTGAATATTGCAATGGTAGCAAAGTGACTATTACACTGATAATAGTGTGGATAGTACATTCGTAGTTGGCGGAAAATGGGTGGAGGGGGGGGGGGGCTGAGTGGTCTCGAGGTATGGTGTCCGCCTCTAGTGCTGGAGGTTCCGGGTTCAAGCCCCGGTGAGGGCCGGGTTTTTTCTTCACGTGGACTTCTAGTAACAAAATTTCCCCTGGTCTTTGGGTAGTGAGATCAGACGCCCGTGTGTATTGTTGCGCACGCAAAAAATCCATTGGCAGTTGGAAATGGAAAAAGAGCAGCTTAACGGCGCCGCCCGGGCAAAATTTCGAGTTAAAAATCTACCTAAAGTATTTCAGGATCCTCGCCGGTGCTACGGAGTTCGTGCACTGAGCTGAGATTCCCCGTACTCAGGCTTGAGTTAGGAGTAGAGTGGAGCACTTATGGGTTACACCTGTGTGCCGTAATGTTGATCCGTCGACTAAACAGTTGGCGGATATACATTGGTAGCTGGCGGACACAGTGCATCGATAGCGTAAGAGTGAATTTATTCCCTCGTGCTTGGTGGGAAGTAAAGACGACTGGCGTGTGTTGATCACATCATTCATCGAGTGCCGATTTGCCTACAAAAATTTGGTGCTGGTACAATATGCTCAACACGCCTTAAAGCAGTGGTTCTCAACCTTTTTGGCCCATGCACCATATTCCCCCCTTTCGTATTTTCTCCCTATGACCCCCCCCCCCCCCGCCCCTACACAGTATACGTAAAACTGGAAGCTAAATTTAATAACACATACTAGAACAAGTCTAGACTTCTACATATAACGTGATTTGCGGGTCTACATACGTTATAAAATGAATTTCAGAAGGGCGAGAAGTACAGAAGACGAGATCGAAAATGGATGCAATAAGGCAAATCAACTCATTGGACAAATGGCACCAATACTAAAGAACAAACATGTATCAATAACTACTAAGAAAGCACTTTACAACACAATCTTCCTACCAACTCTATGTTACCAATGCCAAACCTGGACAATGACAGAAAAAGAGAAAAGAAAAATCACAACAATAGAAATGAGATTCCTGAGAAGAATACTCAATGTATCGAGAAGAGATAAGATCAGAAATGAAGAAATCATGACTAAAGTGGGGGTTATAGCTGCACTAGATTTTATTAGAAGGCAGCAAGTCAAATGGTTTGGCCATGCAAGTAGGTTACCAGTCAACAGCATACCACAACAAGCAATGATGTACAGACCAGAGGGAAGCAGAGGAAGAGGCCGACCACGTAAACGATGGACGCAGGGAATAACATGGGAGTCCATGGGAATATCGATACATGAAGCCCATAAGCGGGTACTCTCCCGCTGTTTATACTTCACCTCGACACCGCAAGGTACAAGAGGAACATGATGAGATGAGATGAGAAGTACATAACTGTAAAATATGGAGGAAAAAACAATATCAGGCAATCGGTTCTTGTATTAACGCGATCTTGAAATAATCTTAATTCCCCCGTGGAAACCCTAAATTTTCTCTCTGGGGGGAATTCCCCACCGATTGAAAACCACTCCCTTAAAGTGTAGAAAAGGGTCCTTTAACAAATTACTGATTGCATGTTCACTTACAAATGTTAAAAATGCCTAGAAAATCACACAGGCAAAAAAAAATGACGTGGTTGATTGCCACGACCTGTAAAAGGACATTTAATTTAACTGGATTAGAGGCTTAGGTTTATAAGCTAGTGTATATGAAGCTTAAACTAATACACGCCAGAGACATCGTGTATGAGTGCACCGCGCTTTAGATATATATCTCTCCCCTCACCACGGCTGCAAGGTATTTTCTTTTGTACGCAAGAGAGAGAGAGAGAGAGAGAGAGAGAGAGAGAGAGAGAGAGAGAGAGAGAGAGAGAGAGAGAGAGAGAGAGCTAGCTTTTAACACCGAATCTTCTTCATGTATTTTCCAATTACTTCTAAATTAAAAACAAAAAACAGAACTGTTTGTCATTTCAGTTTGTAATTAGATTGTTAAAAACGTTAGATTATTTTCGTTTTTAACTGCACTTACTGTGTGCCAGTCTCATGTTACATGATATATGCCAGTAATAGCGACGAAAGTTTACTGACATTTGATGTATCTTTGAAAATTCAAAAAATTCTGTTTTTAATTCCGTTTCCTCTCCCTCACCGTTTCCCCCGTCACTCTTATGTTAGACGGGCCTGCGTGCCCAATTCTTAACCCTTTGAAAATAAAGTTTGTTCGTTCGTTCGTTCGTTCGTTCTCTCTCTCTCTCTCTCTCTCTCTCTCTCTCTCTCTCTCTCTCTCTCTCTCTCTCTCTCTCGGGACATTATTCCCCCAAAAATGGCAAACCTTCAAGCACTCAATTGCATTTAAGTAATTCCATCGTTTTTTACAAGGAACTGTAAGCGACGTCAACCCCAGCATTTTTTGGCTGTTTGTGATTTCCTGGCAAGTTTACGTTCGTTTGTCATTGCTTTCTGAATGACCAGTACTCAGACCTTTGTGTGGAAACTAACGCAAGGCGGCCTGCTGCCAAATCGCCCGCAGCTGTGTTTAGAACGCGGTATGCAGGATTACGAATTGCGTCCGTAACAGCTTCGCCACAGAGCCGAACATGGTACACAAATAAACAAGAATTATGTAAATGTCCGTTCACTGAGCATTGACATTGCGAAAGATACTGTTATACGAAACAAAACAAACAACGCTATGGCCTTGGTACGGCGATATATCACCCTGTTGTCCAAATAACGAGCACTGGATCAGTTAACACACCACAGAACAAGGGTTCGGAAAGACATGATCTCCCACCCCAGCCGACAAGACAATTTTAGAGGGGAACTTCTTGTGATTTCAGGACTTTTTATGCTCGAACTTTCATTTCTTCGCTTCAGAATAAATCGTCATCATCATCATCAAGTGCCCTGCCAGCTGGCGTAGGCGTTCATGGCTCTCCACAGTCTTCGGTTTTCTGGATCAACTCTGCTGTTGATATTCATCCATGCAACCGTCTCAATCCATCCAGCATCATTTCTCATGGTCTGCCTCTGCCTCTCTTCTCCTCGATCTTTCCAGAATAATAACAGAAAGTAAAGGACCTTTTTACACGCCTAGTGGTCTCTTCAAACTAAGCCTGTATTATGTCAGTCCAAAGCTGTACTGCGGCTTATTTCCCCCATTCGCTGGCGCGCTTTTGATATGGCATCGCCCCATTTATTGCGCGCGCTCTTTCCTATCACCCCCACCCTAGTTTAATCTCCGTGCGGCTTGATTCGAACGGGTTAGGCTTTGCATGGGGCTATAAATAATGCAGGCCCTACCTGAACTGCCATCCTTGCGTAGCCGAACCTTGTGTCAGCACAAATTCCGCCTGGCAGTCTGTGCAGACCTGGGCTTCTGAAACCTGTTATTTATGAGGAATGCATGCCTGGAATGCCGTCGAAACGTGGATGTGTAGTAAAATGGCCCGAATATTATCGGAAGACAAACCGGCATATAGTATTGGGTTGGCTGGATTCAAGGGACACCTTTACCACACTTGAAAGTATTGTATTCGTCAGTGCCGCTATCTTTTCCTCCTCGATTACCAACCCAGTGCCCGAAATCCGTAGGACATGTAAGGAGCGCACTGTGTTGATACAAGACTCACACATGCTTTAAAAAAAAGTTTTAAACGTCGAGAGGATAGACTTCATTGCACCGGGTATTGTCCCATATGGCTCCGTATTTTTCCGCAGGGTGACCTGCCGAAAGCGTCGCAAAAGGCACGAACTCCGTAGCTCCAGCGACGACCCCCGGGTGTCCTCGAGAAAAATGCACTTGTGAACCGAAAGACGTGTACAGGTATCGAACCCACAACCTTCGGAGCGCGAGGCAGATGGTTTGACCACCTCGCCACGGAGACTAAGACTTTTTCACAAATGCTATACATGCTTTTTTTTGGTAGGTTTTATGTTATTGCCATTTAGCCGGGGTATTCAGAAGATGAACAGCATATTATGTGATAAGTCACTTTTGGTGAATGAATCACACACACAAAACGTGAAGTAGACGGCAAGATTTAATAGAACGCGATCACAAGTAACAAAATGGACGTTTCGGCAAAAAACCTTCGTCAGCACACAAACAACAAACACACACCGATACAACTGCATGAACAACTCTACATGAAAATATAAATATAAAAGTTACTCACTCTGTTTGCTTGTTGCGTACTGGGCGTGTGTGTGGTCGAATCTGCGTCACTTTTGGTGAATGTCAGAAGGAGTTTAGTTTAGTCAACGGATCACATCACGGCACACGGGTGTAACCCATAAGTGCTCCATTCTACTCCTAACTCAAGCCTGAGTCCGGAGAATCTCAGCTCAGTGCACGAACTCCGTAGCACCGACGAGGATCCTGCAATACTTTGGGTAGATTTTTAACTCGAAATGTTGCCCGGGCAGCGCCGTTAGGCTACTCTTTTTCGATTTTTAACTGCCAATGAATTTTTTACGTGCGCAACAATACACACGGGCGTCCGATCTCACTACCCAGAGACCAGGGGACATTTTGTTACGAGAAATCCACGTGTAAAAATCCCGGCCCTCACCTGGGCTTGAACCAGGAACCTCCAGCACTCGAGGCGGACACCATACATCGAGATCGCTCATCCCCAGATGTGTCAGAAGGAGAGTTAAAAAGGTAGCTGCATATCCTTTACAGGACGTCGCGGGCAACACCCGCATTTTTTTGCTGTTGTGATCGTTTGGCAAGTTTGCGTTCACTAGTTTGCCATTGCTTTCTGAACTACCGGTACCCGTACCATGCTAATGAATGAATGGTACACACACAGAGAACTCCACTTTGATCCAAACGGAACTATTTTCACCTGTCCCACAGACAATAGCAGACTATATTTTCTGAATTAAAACAGGACTAAAATGGACTACATGTACCGGAGAGAGTGGTTGCTGTCTCTGGAGCGGTCTCGGCTGGCAAAGATTAGTTTCATCTTCGTGCCAGGGCATGCGGGTGTACAAGGAAATGAGCAAGCTGACAGGCTTGCAGGTAAGGCTACTGTGGAAGGTGGACAAGCCATGGACCAAGCAGACATTCTGAATGCTTTACGAGAACCAAGCGATGACTGTGAATCTACAACCATGGCCAAGCTGCGAGAACAGCAAATTAAAAGAGGTCTGGCCAGACAAAAACACTACGCAGGAAGTCAAAGAAGATTGATAAACCAACACAGAACTGGTGTCGTTAGCCGCTACACGCTGCGGGTTTTGCTGAGGAGGGGATTCGAGCACTTATGGACTGAATGTTTCGACGTGCAATGAGGATGATCTGTCGACTAACTAACTAACATGTACTCGACATTCATAATTGGCCACAGACTTAGTACACGCATGCGCTATCAAGCTCAGCAAACACTGGAGCACATTCTTTAAGAATGGATCAACTTAGTCGACACATACCATCACTGCACGTTGAACCAACCATCCCATAAGTGGTCCTTTCCATCCCCCGTGTATCCCTCAGCGTGTGGCGACTGACGATACAAGTTATGTGTTCCGTTGACCATTCTTCTTTGGTCACCTGCATGGCGCCCTTGTCTGGCTTTACCTCCTTTGACTTGATGTTCTTGCATAAGAGCCCGCATAAGAGCACAAACGATCTGAACATAACTGCACCGGGCTTAGGAGTTAACGCCCAGTCTTCTAGGAGATTCGCAACAAACTCATCTGTCACTCGTGTAGGGGCCGTCCTCTTTAGGCGAGTTACTCATATTAACGTTGCCATCTTGCCTACATTGGACTAAAGCGTACATTTCATACCATGTGTTTCTGCGCTGGGTAAAAATTATAAGCGCCAAGGGCTAAAAATATGTGTCTGGACACAGAGCGACCATTGATAAGAGCCATAAGACCACAGAGTGAACGTTGATAAAAACAAGTGATGGAGAAAATCGCTGATCTATCTCGTAGTCCATTAACATTTCCGGTCTATATCCATTAGGGTCAGTCCGTTTATACTTCTTAGTTTTTCTACGAGC
Source organism: Cepaea nemoralis (assembly GCA_014155875.1). Lineage (NCBI taxonomy): Eukaryota > Metazoa > Mollusca > Gastropoda > Stylommatophora > Helicidae > Cepaea > Cepaea nemoralis. The sequence continues at coordinate 1,464,474 of JACEFZ010017067.1, read as the reverse complement.
AGTATGAAGATCCCCTGCCGGCTTCCTAAGCCAGTCGCAGGTTTAGGACAAAAATCTGACCACAGGGAGTCCATCCCCTATGGCGAGCCATATCCCCGTTAGTCCACGACCTCGCGGTCATGGTTTCCCAGTCTACACCGCGTGGAGGTGGGGTTGACTTGTGTAGACTGCGGGTCATCGGCAGGCTACTAATTTTAACTTTTCACCCCTCCTGGGAGAGGCTAGCCGATCCTAACCCTGCTGGCCGCATGGCCAGGCGGAGTCCACATCGTGTAGACCAGACTGCACTAGATTTTTATTAGAAGGCAGAAAGTCAAATGGTTTGGCCATGCAAGTAGGCTACCAACTAACAGTATACCACAAGAAGTAATGATGTACAGACCAGAGGGAAGCAGAGGAAGAGGCCGACCACGTAAACGATGGACGCAGGGAATAGCAGAGTCCATGGGAATATCCATACATGAAGCCTATAAGCGGGCACTCTCCCGCTGATTATACTTCACCTCGACACCGCAAGGTACAAGAGGAACATGTTGATGAGATGATGATGATGGAGAAAATATGCCCACCTCTTAATGTAGGGCAAAGGGGAGTGCTGAAGCCGAAAACTTTTACAGTGAAAGACGATTACTCCACTTAACTGAAACAAGACCCCGGCTTACGGTAACACATCCGTGGTATTTATAAAATACGCTAGGCCTAAAACGGCGTCTGAAATAACCACCTAAGTGTTGGGCTTAACTGTATGTTAATGTATGGTATCTGAGACGGTTTGGAGTCCCCCACTGTAGCCGTACTTCCGTGGCTACACAGATGGGTTTCAAGTTGTGTAAAGTATCTCAAGTAAAGGACCATTTTACAAGCCTTAGCCCTGGAGCGAGCTGTGGATATACAGAAGAATATGTCTTATTTCACGGAAATGAATAACAATCAAATACGAAGTTTCCAGAAAACGGAATGAAAAGAAAGTTGATGAAAGAAATAATAAAGAGGCAAGTGAAATATTTCGGGCACACTCTTATAAAAACCAATCTGAAGGTTAAGGATGAAGACATGCGAGCAAGATGTAGACAACGATTCAAGTGAAAAAATAACATCAAGAGATGGACAACAGTAGTCTGACAGAATGCACAATCAAGGCGAGAATCTATTGTAGCCAACCTTCATTGAGGAAGGTTGTTGATTCAGTACAAGGTTTTCACCGAACAGGCAGCCATAGTGGATATAGCAAGACTCCAGGCAAACAATGGGACTGTTCTCAAAGCCGGGTGGATACGCTTTGTAAAAGCTGGACAACAGCCGAACAGCAGAGTCGAGTCGACTACCCGAACAGCCTGCCATCCATCCTCAGGGGCGTTGAAGACTGGGAGCTGACAGTAGACCCGCAGGGCCGTGGCAAATACCCATCGGAAATCCTGAAGCTTCAGCTGCGACCAGACATTGTAGTGTTCTCTCCGTCGACCCAACCGTGAATACTAATCGAGCTGACTGTTCTTTTCGAGTCAATAGTCGAGAAGCAGCACACCTATAAGATGGAGAAATACAGTGACATGGTCTCACGGCCTGAGACCGGAAGGATATATCGTCAGGCTATTCGCCGTTGAGATAAACGTGGTGAAACAACTCGGCCTAAAGGGACAAGCAAGAACTCGGGCACATAAAAGATTGGGCGAGGTAGTGGAGAAGGCTCCAGCAGGCTATGTAGCAATCGTGATGCGGGGTGAGAGAAGGATACCCAGTAATACTTCAACTTTGCCTGCACTGTTAGTCACCGTCTCTCAAGAAGAACAACCCCAGTAACACAAATCTCTCCAGAAGATTACAATCTCACGAGACAAGGGAAACATCTCAGTAAACACTCACGACAGGAGAAAGACGTCCGGGAATCATGACCAGGACGGGCCCGCCCCCGGCTTGTAAAGAAGATAAAGGGGTCGAAACATTCTGATGATCAGAAACCTGCTGTCGTGCTTGTTCCCCGTCGGAGTTTTTACCACACGCCTATTAGACCCGTATTTTTATATGGTCAATCGGCGCGATCTGGTCAATATCACGCCGAACGCCTTAACTTCCCAAGACATTCTTAGTACCTATTTTAGGATGCTTGACCTGGCACAATTTTAAAATTCCTAATTAACCTAGCTGGGTATCGAACCCATGACTACCGTGTTCAGCTTGCGAGCATCTAGCCACTACGCTCCCCGGCTCTCTAGTTGTGTGAGGCCTGACATATCCCCGGAAATAGCACTTGCTGGGGTGACCCCAGAAGCCTCTGACTTCATTGACCCCATAGCACGAGAGTTCGATTCGATTCTACCATTATCCCTACCCCGTTCAACCTCAAGGAGTTAGGGTCCATCACCGGCTCAGAACGATAGTCCTATGATCGAGTCAGCCAAAAGCAGCTGCCCACGGTTTTACCCTCACAGGTTATTACCGAAGGTGATTGTTGTCCATATGATTAACAGGTATTTATATCACTCATAGAAATAGGCGAAAAAGGTAGAGATGAGAGGACACAACTAGACAATATAACTGCACGACTGTGACACGTTATACCAACTATCCATCATGTGCCATACCGATAAGCGTGGGCGGTCATGTTTTTCCATCTCACTCGATCACCAGAGTCTTGGATCAGCTCCTCGTGTTCCTGCCTCGACCGTGCCACGTAGCCAAGCCATCCAGGTATTTACTTCTCGGACTTCCCCTTGTCTCTTCCCTTCGATCTTGCCATTTGTCACGAAGTTCTCCAAGTAATTTCTTCTCATAACATACCCACAAAATTTTGACTGTCTACGTCTAATGTCTCTAATCAGTTTACGATCTTCATTTGTTTCTTGAAGGACTTGTTCATTGGTTTTTCTGTCTGTCCGTGGTATTCTTTGCACTTCAATACTCTTTTTCTCGTTTCAATTGATATCTTCTTATTGGTCAGTATGTTTTTCATCTTGCAATGGCAATTCTTGTTGTAATCTCTTCAAGACTCACTCAGACAGTACGGCAAAACAGGTATTTACAAAATTCAAGCTTGGGTTGGAGGGCGGGGAGGGCAGTGGGTTAATTTAAACACACTCGCGAAGAAAAGTGGGAAGGGCATTTCAGGTAACCAGCTCTGTGAATGACAAATTGCTGATTCGTTGAAAACAAAATACGCACACTGTGCGCACGCACACACACACACACACAACTCGGGTATTTCTCAGTACAAGCCTATTATTTTCTACCAACCGAACTGTGTTCATAACATTGTGATGTGTCAGCTGTGTAAACATTAAACGGATTTACACACTGATACACATTCAGTGACGTAGTCTGATGTTTGACTGAGGGAAGCAATGAGATAACAAGAATTAGTTTGGAGGATGTGAAAAAAGGGGCTAAATAGGACGAAGTCTCTCTCTTTGCCCGCTGTCTGTCTGTCTATCTTTTCTCTCTCTCTCTCTCTCTCTCTCTCTCTCTCTCTCTCTCTCTCTCTCTCTCTCTCTCTTTCTTTCTTTCCTTCTTTCTTTCTTTCTTTCCTTCTTTCTTTCTTTCATTCTTTCGCTCCCCTCCTCTCCTTTCATCTCTGCCTGATAATGCCATTTGGTAGATCACATTTCATGTTAAGGTTAAGGTAACCGACAGACCACAAACATGTATTCATTGAACTAAGCTCTGTCTGTGTGAAACATTAAGCTATGTCTGTGGGTCTGTATGAAGTGTTAGCTCTATCTATGGGTCTGTATGAAGTGTTAGCTCTATCTATGGGTCTGTATGAAGTGTTAGCTCTATCTATGGGTCTGTATGAAGTGTTAGCTCTATCTGTGGGTCTGTATGAAGTGTTAGCTCTATCTATGGGTCTGTATGAAGTGTTAGCTCTATCTATGGGTCTGTATGAAGTGTTAGCTCTATCTGTGAGTCTGTATGAAGTGTTAGCTCTATCTATGGGTCTGTATGAAGTGTTAGCTCTATCTATGGGTCTGTATGAAGTGTTAGCTCTATCTATGGTTCTGTATGAAGTGTTAGCTCTATCTGTGGGTCTGTATGAAGTGTTAGCTCTATCTATGGGTCTGTATGAAGTGTTAGCTCTATCTATGGGTCTGTATGAAGTGTTAGCTCTATCTGTGGGTCTGTATGAAGTGTTAGATCTATCTATGGGTCTGTATGAAGTGTTAGCTCTATCTGTGGGTCTGTATGAAGTGTTAGCTCTATCTGTGGGTCTGTATGAAGTGTTAGCTCTATCTATGGGTCTGTATGAAGTGTTAGCTCTATCTGTGGGTCTGTATGAAGTGTTAGCTCTATCTATGGGTCTGTATGAAGTGTTAGCTCTATCTGTAGGTCTGTATGAAGTGTTAGCTCTATCTATGGGTCTGTATGAAGTGTTAGCTCTATCTGTGGGTCTGTATGAAGTGTTAGCTCTATCTATGGTTCTGTATGAAGTGTTAGCTCTATCTGTAGGTCTGTATGAAGTGTTAGCTCTATCTGTGGGTCTGTATGAAGTGTTAGATCTATCTATGGGTCTGTATGAAGTGTTAGCTCTATCTGTGGGTCTGTATGAAGTGTTAGCTCTATCTGTGGGTCTATATGAAGTGTTAGCTCTATCTGTGGGTCTATATGAAGTGTTAGCTCTATCTATGGGTCTATATGAAGTGTTAGCTCTATCTATGGGTCTGTATGAAGTGTTAGCTCTATCTGTGGGTCTGTATGAAGTGTTAGCTCTATCTATGGGTCTATATGAAGTGTTAGCTCTATCTGTGGGTCTGTATGAAGTGTTAGCTCTATCTGTGGGCCTGTATGAAGTGTTAGCTCTATCTATGGGTCTGTATGAAGTGTTAGCTCTATCTATGGGTCTGTATGAAGTGTTAGCTCTATCTATGGGTCTGTATGAAGTGTTAGCTCTATCTATGGGTCTGTATGAAGTGTTAGCTCTATCTGTAGGTCTGTATGAAGTGTTAGCTCTATCTATGGGTCTGTATGAAGTGTTAGCTCTATCTATGGGTCTGTATGAAGTGTTAGCTCTATCTGTGGGTCTATATGAAGTGTTAGCTCTATCTGTGGGTCTATATGAAGTGTTAGCTCTATCTGTAGGTCTGTATGAAGTGTTAGCTCTATCTGTGGGTCTATATGAAGTGTTAGCTCTATCTGTAGGTCTGTATGAAGTGTTAGCTCTATCTGTGGGTCTGTATGAAGTGTTAGCTCTATCTATGGATCTGTATGAAGTGTTAATGTAACAGTAAAGGGAGCTTAGGAGTTAATGGATGCTGCGCATTCATTAACTAGTGGGAAATCATTAGTTAGTGAACGTATGTACACGAATGGGTAGACGTATCCAGGGCTTGCACACACGTCACTGGGGAGACTTGGGACTTGGGATTCAACTAGGAAAGATGTCGGTGTTTACCATCATCAGTCAGAAGACGTACGATTTCAATGAATAAACAAATGTTTATCTAACAGCCGAGACTTGTCCACTATATTGACACGAGCCTTCCACACACAGCCTTATCATATCATCACCACACTGTTATACAGGCTGTTTTGGTGCCGTGACCAGGATTTCAAACATGGGATGTCGCGGAGTTTGTTGACTAAAGCGAAGAATTTTGTCTGCGTCTAGAGACGGATGTTATGGAAGTTCTCAAGTAAATAATAAGAGACGCAACAACTGAAAGCCCGCCCAGGGGTAGTTGTTGTGATTTCTCAGTGTTTGTTAGGGGATTCTCAGTCAAGGTCAGAAGGTTTGATAATCTTGAATTATAGAGACTGATAATTTTTTATATACCTGACTCACCAGTATATAGGGCCTTGATTGCTGATATACGCTGTTTCTTTTGTAAAAGTCAAGAATTGCTATTTTACATTGAAATTCATAAATGATGTAATGATGTTGTCACCACTAGATACATCTTACAACTTATAAAGTCCCGAGGTACAAGAAATAAATTATGTATACAACTGAATGATCAGCTCCAATTGGAACCGAGAAATCTCGAGAATGATAAAATTTATGAGCACGATCTCAGCTCACTGGACTGTTAGAGGTTAAATCAAGGTCAATTTTTACTTTCTGAAATTCTCGAATCAAGGTCGTCAACCGTCACTTCAGCTGAGTGAAGACATTAGGTCTGTTTAACTTGTCTCAAGTCAAAATTGTTTCAGTTGAATTGAACTAACCGTTGTTGGAACGCCACATAACACGTAATGTTCCGAGTGATGAAACAGAGTGGCCATCGTCAGGCTTGAATCAATCCATTGTTGACTTGCTCGTTTTTTTTTGAAACGTGTGGATGTTCCAGATGTGCTGCCGTGAAATCTGGTTTTGCTGGAACTGTTAACCGTTCTTGGTTGAAATACAGTGAAGGTGACCTTGCTTGTCTGAAGGTAAAGTCCAGAGTTTTTTAGTCAATCAATCGACCAATCAATCAGTCAATCGATCAATCAGTCAGTCAATCGATCAATCAATCAGTCAACCAATCGATCAATCAATCAAGCAATCAATCGATCAATTAATCAAGCAATCAATCGATCAATCAATCAAGCAATCAATCAGTCAGTATTGTATCGAGCGTTGTAAATTTAAAGGCCAAACGAGCATAATCAGCGGCATGTAAACAACTGGAAGGAATCGACTTCGATTGAAGTGAGAAATCCAGAGGCTCTTCTTTTTCTGCTCCTTTCAAGTTTGTCGATCAGAGTCCTTTTTTTTTATTAAGATCCTCGATTGGAATTTTTTTCATCAAAATGGTCAATTAGAGTCCCTTTTGTCAGGATTCACGATTGGAACTGGAACCTTTTTCATCAAGATCATCGGTTGGAGTCTTTTTCGTCTAGTTTAGGTAATGGATAATTTTAGATTAATTAATTGAACAGAATATTTCTTGCTGATTACTTTGAAATAATATTGTCTGAAAATATTTGTATATTATATTGCTTGATAATTTCCATTATAGATTTTTAGGATGGAGCCCCAAGATTTTTCTCAGGTACTAAGTGGAGTTGGTGGAGCGATATCAAAGTTGGACGCAGTATTAAGACAGCAAAGTGTAATCAGTGATGTTGAGAGATTTAATGGACAGGCGAATCAGTTTAAGAAATGGGTTATTTCTATTGAGAAACATGCTTATCTAGTGAACGCTACAGATGAGGATAAAAAGAATTTAGCATATAGAACTAGTACAAGTCCAGTTTCTGACCATATAAGAAGGAAGCTAGAAGCGGGAGGAGGTGAAACCTGGGAACAATTTAAAGACGACCTCGCACGTAAATACGCGGAAATTACTGATCCACAACACGCATTCTCAGTGTTGCGACAAACGAGACAAAATACTACAGAAAGTGTACAGCTATACAGTGATAGGTTAATCAATTTAGCTGAAGAGTCATTTTTGGGACAGAATGTACGAGATGAAGAAGTGGAACGGATGTTGGTGGGGATTTTTGTTGATGGGATTAGGTCAGATGGACTGAAATTTAAATTATTGAGAGAGAATCCTGCAAGGTTGTCACAAGCGGTAGATATCGCTATACAAGAAGAAAGCTTGAGGAGAAGGTTTAGATTGAGGGTAGGACGAGAGTTAGGTAGTAGTTCGGAAGATAGAATTGAAGAACCTATGGAAGTAGGACAGTATAGACATGAATGGAGAGGAAGACGAGGAGAAATACAGATGGTACAAGGAAACAATAACGTATATAATCAAGGTAGAGAAGGACAAGTGAGAAATACTGTAAGAAACATGGGGGGTAACACAAATAACGCAAATGTGGTTTGTTGGGGATGCCACCAACGTGGGCACATTTTTCGCTTCTGTGGTAACAGACGTGTCCCATTGAATACACAAAATAATAGAGGTGCTCAGAATAGTACACAGAATAGAACTACAAATAGTAGATCAGCAAATGAGAATTATGGAGAAGTGCAGAGAAATTTTAGAAGGTCAGGAAATCAGGGAAATTGGCATCCCGCTTACTGAACAGGATCGGCAGTAGGGGGGAAAATAGTAAGATCCAAAAGATGAAGCAATGTATTAAAACCCAAATGATGAGTATAATAGGACATTTAGAAATAATAAACATAAGAAGTTATCTCCCCAAGTTGAGATAAAACAGTTGTCACTAAATATGGTTGATCCTAGCTCGTGTATAATAGAAATAGGGAAATATAAAGTTAGAACATTAGTTGACTCGGGAGCGCAAGTTAGCGTGATTAAAGAAACATTTTTATATCGAATGTTAAAAAATTGTAAAATATTTAGAATTCAGGAGAATCTTCATTCGGTAACTGGACACAAATTAGAAGTGCTTGGACAAACGATGATAAATTTTAAATTAGAAGGGATAAATGTTAGGCATATGTTCCATGTGGTCAGGGATTTAAATAGAAATATAATATTGGGTAGAGATTTTTTATTGAAAAACGGGGTGAGACTTTTTTTTGATTTGCATAAATTAAAATTCCAAGGTGTTTACGTAGATTTAGAAGAGGATATGCATGTGTCGACACTAGTTAGAGTCAAAACGACCATGAATCTGAAACCACAAACAGTTAATTTAATACAGGCAAAAATGAAAAAAAATCCGTACTTTTCGGTTGGACAAACAGTTAAAATAACGGAATTAGAGAGGGAAATAATACAGGAACCTGGCTTAGAAGTCACCGATGGGTTAATAGTACTAGATAAACATCTCAGCTTTCCAGTAATGCTCCTAAATAATACAGGAAAAAATATTACATTATATAGAGGTTGTGTAATTGCTAAAGTAGAGTATAGTGAGAATAACATGTTAACTATAGAAAAAGAAAACATATTGGGAAATAAGTATTCAGAAACTTCCAGGATTGGAAATAATGCCAGAAATAAGTATAAAAGAAGATGGACAAGACGAAATGATGAATTGATCCATACATGTAAGAAACGTCCATCTCAGATAGATACAGTTGATAAAAAGACAAGAGAACAAGAATTGTTGTCACAATTAAAAGCTCTACCGGAGAATAGAGAAATATTAGAAAAATTGGTGAAAGAAAATCAAGACGTTTTTGCGGTTAGTGATTTAGAATTGGGAAGGACACAAACAGTTACAATGGAAATAGATACAGGAGACCATCCACCAATTAGTTTAAAACCATATAGAACTCCATTAAGAAATAGAGAGATTGTGGAAAAGGCAATAGAAAATATGTTGAAAGCAGGGATAATAACAAGATCGAAGTCAGAATGGTCATCTCCGGTCGTCATCGTGGCCAAACCTGATGGTTCGAGTCGTTTTTGTTGCGACTACAGGGCGTTGAACAAAATCACTAAGAATGTAGCGTACCCACTACCAGTAATTGATGATATTTTGGGGCTGCTTAATGGCTCTACATTTTTCACAACACTAGACGCAAGGTCAGGATTCTGGTGTATTCCGATGTCGAAGGATGCTCAAAAGAAAAGTGCTTTCTGTACTCATATGGGTTCTTACGAATTCTTACGTATGCCATTCGGGGTTCGAACTGCGCCATCTCACTACATGCTCTTAATGAATGAAGTTTTAGAAGGTATGCAAAAGTTTGCACTAGCATACATAGATGATGTTCTCATATTTACAGCAGGAGATGTAGATGATCATTTAAAGCATATTAGGTTAGTGTTCGATAGACTAAGAATACATGACGTTAAATTGAAGCTTAGTAAGTGCCAGTTTTTAAAGACAGAAACAAAATATTTAGGGTATATTATAAATAGAGACGGTATTAAACTAGACCAAGACAAAATAAAGGTTATTAAAGAGTTACCTCCTCCAACTAACATAAAGGAAGTACGTGCGTTTATAGGAACCTGTGGGTATTATAGGCGGTTTATCCCAGCATTTTCAAAGATTGCAGAACCAATTACGAACTTGACGGGCAAATACGCTAGATTTAAGTGGGATGATGAGTGTAAAAAAGCATTCGATCTTTTAAAAAACAGTTTAACAGTGGTACCACTATTGACGCATCCAGACTTGAACAAACAATTAATACTATATACAGATGCTTCGGACAATGCAATAGGAGCATGTTTGGTTCAACCATATGAAGGAAAAGAGTCTGGAATACCAGGGGTTAAAAATGAAAGGCCAATATACTTCTTATCTCATAGAGAGTTTTGTAGAGAGATTTTGTGGAAAACTTTATAACGGATTTTATAGAGAGTTTTGCATTGTTGATATTGTATGAATTATGTCTTTGCTTAGCATTTGGATATGATGAGATAGGAGGGTGAGATTTGGACTTAGGAAATATATGGGATTGTTGGGCAGGTATGATATAGAATCGTAGAGTAAAGGGGTTAAGAGTTGGGGTTGCGCATTCATTAACTAGTGGGAAATCATTAGTTAGTGAACGTGTGTACACGAATGGGTAGACGTATCCAGGGCTTGCACACACGTCACTGGGGAGACTTGGGACTTGGGATTCAACTAGGAAAGATGTCGGTGTTTACCATCATCAGTCAGAAGACGTACGATTTCAATGAATAAACGAATGTTTATCTAACAGCCGAGACTTGTCCACTATATTGACACGAGCCTTCCACACACAGCCTTATCATATCATCACCACACTGTTATATTAGCTCTATCTATGGGTCTGTATGAAGTGTTAGCTCTATCTGTGGGTCTGTATGAAGTTTTAGCTCTATCTGTGGGTCTATATGAAGTGTTAGCTCTATCTATGGGTCTGTATGAAGTGTTAGCTCTATCTATGGGTCTGTATGAAGTGTTAGCTCTATCTGTGGGTCTGTATGAAGTGTTAGCTCTATCTGTGGGTCTGTATGAAGTGTTAGTCTATCTATGGGTCTGTATGAAGTGTTAGCTCTATCTATGGGTCTGTATGAAGTGTTAGCTCTATCTATGGGTCTGTATGAAGTGTTAGCTCTATCTATGGGTCTGTATGAACTGTTAGCTCTATCTATGGGTCTGTATGAAGTGTTAGCTCTATCTATGGGTCTGTATGAAGTGTTAGCTCTATCTATGGGTCTGTATGAAGTGTTATCTCTATCTATGGGGCTGTATGAAGTGTTAGCTCTATCTATGGGTCTGTATGAAGTGTTAGCTCTATCTGTGGGTCTGTATGAAGTGTTAGCTCTAACTGTGGGTCTGTATGAAGTGTTAGCTCTATCTATGGGTCTGTATGAAGTGTTAGCTCTATCTATGGGTCTGTATGAAGTGATAGCTCTGTGGGTCTGTATGAAGTGTTAGCTCTATCTGTGGGTCTATATGAAGTGTTAGCTCTATCTATGGGTCTGTATGCAGTGTTAGCTCTATCTATGGGTCTGTATGAAGTTTTAGCTCTATCTAAGGGTCTGTATGAAGTGTTAGCTCTATCTATGGGTCTGTATGAAGTGTTAGCTCTATCTATGGGTCTGTATGAAGTGTTAGCTCTATCTATGGGTCTGTATGAAGTGTTAGCTCTATCTGTGGGTCTGTATGAAGTGTTAGCTCTATCTGTGGGTCTGTATGAAGTGTTAGCTCTATCTATGGGTCTGTATGAAGTGTTAGCTCTATCTATGGGTCTGTATGAACTGTTAGCTCTATCTATGGGTCTGTATGAACTGTTAGCTCTATCTATGGGTCTGTATGAACTGTTAGCTCTATCTATGGGTCTGTATGAAGTGTTAGCTCTATCTATGGGTCTGTATGAAGTGTTAGCTCTATCTATGGGTCTGTATGAAGTGTTAGCTCTATCTATGGGTCTGTATGAAGTGTTAGCTCTATCTATGGGTCTGTATGAAGTGTTAGCTCTATCTATGGGTCTGTATGAAGTGTTAGCTCTATCTATGGGTCTGTATGAAGTGTTAGCTCTATCTATGGGTCTGTATGAAGTGTTAGCTCTATCTAGGGTCTGTATGAAGTGTTAGCTCTATCTATGGGTCTGTATGAAGTGTTAGCTCTATCTGTGGGTCTGTATGAAGTGTTAGCTCTATCTGTGGGTCTGTATGAAGTGTTAGCTCTATCTGTGGGTCTGTATGAAGTGTTAGCTCTATCTGTGGGTCTGTATGAAGTGTTAGCTCTATCTATGGGTCTGTATGAAGTGTTAGCTCTATCTGTGGGTCTGTATGAAGTGTTAGCTCTATCTATGGGTCTGTATGAAGTGTTAGCTCTATCTATGGGTCTGTATGAAGTGTTAGCTCTATCTGTGGGTCTGTATGAAGTGTTAGCTCTATCTATGGGTCTGTATGAAGTGTTAGCTCTATCTATGGGTCTGTATGAAGTGTTCGCTCTATCTGTGGGTCTATATGAAGTGTTAGCTCTATCTATGGGTCTGTATGAAGTGTTAGCTCTATCTATGGGTCTGTATGAAGTGTTAGCTCTATCTATGGGTCTATATGAAGTGTTAGCTCTATCTATGGGTCTGTATGAAGTGTTAGCTCTATCTGTGGGTCTATATGAAGTGTTAGCTCTATCTATGGGTCTGTATGAAGTGTTAGCTCTATCTGTGGGTCTATATGAAGTGTTAGCTCTATCTATGGGTCTGTATGAAGTGTTAGCTCTATCTATGGGTCTGTATGAAGTGTTAGCTCTATCTATGGGTCTGTATGAAGTGTTAGCTCTATCTGTGGGTCTATATGAAGTGTTAGCTCTATCTATGGGTCTGTATGAAGTGTTAGCTCTATCTGTGGGTCTGTATGAAGTGTTAGCTCTATCTATGGGTCTGTATGAAGTGTTAGCTCTATCTGTGGGTCTGTATGAAGTGTTAGCTCTATCTGTGGGTCTGTATGAAGTGTTAGCTCTATCTGTGGGTCTATATGAAGTGTTAGCTCTATCTGTAGGTCTGTATGAAGTGTTAGCTCTATCTATGGGTCTATATGAAGCAATAGCTATGTCTGATTTCCAGTTTGGAAGAAGTCTCTTTATCAACCTCATTGCTATGGACCTTAGCCATTTTTAGGGTTTAAATAACCTGAATGCCGCTTCATCAGACTTAAGAGTTGAAACTCAGTCTTTTAAAGGCCTCACTACCAACCAATAATTTCTTTTGCCCTGTGAGTTTCTAGAACAGTGGTTCTCAACCTTTTTATGCCCGTGCACCCCTTCATCATACTTTCAGAACGTCATCCCCCCCCTCTTTCGTATTTCCTCCCTATAAATCTCCCCCCCCCCCCCCCCCCCCCCCCCCCACTCCCGGCCCTTATACAGTGTACATAAAAATGGAAGCTAAATTTAATAACACATACTAGAAAAAGTCTAGACGTCTACATAAAACATGATTTGTGGGTCTACTTAGTTATAAAATGAATTTCAGAAGGGCGAGAAGTACAGAACCGTAAAGTATGGAGGGAAAAACAATATCAAGTAATCGGTTCTTGTATTTACGCGATCTTGAAATAATCTTCATTCCCCCCCTGGAAACACTAAAATTCTCTTTTCTTTCCCCCCCCCCTCGATTTGGGGGGGGGGGTGTGTTTGTCCCCCACCGATTGAGAACCACTGTTCTAGAGCAAGAACTTTCTTGTTTTACTGTTAACAGGTTTCCTTAGTGCCTGTCTCATTCAGTACCAGCATGCCTTGTCCTCATCTCTTGGTTCACTGGAATTTGTTTACTTGTCTTCATGAGCTCCACATTGATGATTCTCTCATATCTCTTTAGTCATATTATTTTATGCAGCCACCAATGAATGAATGTCTACAGTATAGTTTATTAGTAATTGGTTTAGTCGTTCTCCATATTTTAAATTCATACAGCAGAACAGTTGTAAAGTTAAATATTCTAACTTTACTCCTATGTTGACTTCCACAGTCTATTGCTGTGTGATGTGCCTCTTTGACTTTTGCATTCTTATTAATTAATATCTGTTTCTGTCTTCCCTATTTTGTCTATACAGCTACCTAATATGTATATGATTCCATCTCATTAAATAAGGTTTCACCAAGGAGCATTGATTTTGTTTTAATTGTTTTGATTATCTTATTCATTGTAGAAGATGTTCTGAAGTAATTTTAAAGCTAGAGTGATGTCTGGTTTTTGTTTTTAGTTTTTACTTTTATTTTCCGTCACCTGCAATTCCCTGTAAGTAGCACGGCATATAATGTATCCAAGACAACTGTCAGGTCTTAGTCAGATATGACTGAGGTACACTATGACAGTAGACAGTAGACGTAGTGTCTGCTTTCTGTTTGCACTGAATATTGGGTGGCGCTCTCCAAATTCAACACCCCAACATTGTGCCAACGGCTAAAGGCGAAGGAGATCAATTGGAATGGTACAAGTCTGATCCTAGTGCAACCTAAAGATTAAATGTCATGGCAGGGCAGGCCAGGCCCTAATCCTTGGTCAGCAGCTATCTAGGATCAAAGCTCTGATAAGCAGACAGTTAAAGCATTGCTTTGCTGATCTGGGAGCTTCTGCAGCTTGTCTTGTTTCAGATGTATTGGTGTTATTTGTCATCTGGAATAAACAAGGCAGGCAGAGAGAGATAGAGAGAGAGAGAGAGAGAGAGAGAGAGAGAGAGAGAGAGAGAGAGAGAGAGAGAGAGAGAGAGAGAGAGAGAGAGATCATGGTCTCTACAATTCAGCCCAGGCTTTGTGCTATAGAGAGGTATAACTCCATCCCTGGTCCCCACCATGGGTTGTAGTTATTGTGCCTATTTTTTTTTTTTGAAGTACAGTGTAACAAACTGTCATCTGTCATGACAACAAGGTGGCAGTAAGTATCCAACACAGTGTTCTGTACATATATTTCTTCTATATTCACAGACATAACAAGAAAGCGGGGCATTTATAATGCAGATAAAAGCTCCTCCAAACTTTATACCGGATGATTCCAGAGCCAGGCAAATTCATGCTCCACCTGTGCATTCTCGGTACAGGAAGTTAGACCTGTACCGAACTGTTCATCAGTTTTATTACATTGATAACCACGCCATTCAGGCAAGTAACGTCAACATATTCTTGTGTTATTTAACTTTGATAATGTTGTTTGTAATTACCTTATTTGTTTCTGATAGGCAGATGTTTAAATAAAATTAATTTTCTTAACTGTTTGTGACTGGCTGATTTTAATGACTAATTAAGTAGCATAGATATTTTGTTGCCATAGGAGCATTACGTTACATCATAATTTCTTTAATAGTTAAAAATTAATTAACCTGAAATGTGAGTAAGAAACTTGCAGACATATAGAAAATCAGACGTTGATTTGTCTTTCATAGCAGACAGTAGCAATCATCCCTCATCTATCGGTATTCAACTTGAAGACAGGCATAAAGTGTTTTCTTAACATCCATGACTATGATTGCCCATAAACATATGCTTGAGGATTTTATTTGGCTTTCCATGGCTTCCTACATCCACATTGGTGATTTTTAAAATATGTGTATTTATTATCATGAGCCATACCGATAGGGATAAGCAGTCTTATATGACCATCTCACAATCTCACGTGAATCTTGAATCAGGTCAGTGTTCTTGTCCTGGTTATGTATGCCGTGCGGCCAAGATATCCGGACATTTATCTGTTTGGAAATTTCGTGATTTGCCAAATCATAATATAATAGGCATCCATGAAGAAGGTTAGTTGGTCGTTGCTTTCCTTTTTAGCAGTGACCATACTGGTGTGTGATTGAATCCACATTCTCTATAAAGAGGTCCCCTGTTATTGTTGTGACCTTGAGGCCATAACCAGCAGCTATCTATTGGCTGCTATAAGCTCAATCTGCCACGTGCTCACATGGTCTTATGTTACCCTGTTTGAGAGGTAAATGGTACTCCACCTTGTCTCATAGGCTAGCGGAGGGAAGGAGGTACCTCACTTCTCCTTTGCTTGGGGATACCGCTACCTTGCCAGGAGAAATAAATTGTTATGACAGTGTCATTTAAGGAAGCAGCCTATAACTTTCTGTGATAGTGACAGTAAAGCAGATTGCTGTAGTTGTCCCCAGATGTCACAAGACCATAATATAAACTGCTCATGAGTTTGGACACCTCTTCAAGATGCAGCCTAGCCACACACACTGGATTGTTAGTCTGGCTAACATACTATGAATTACCATGCTATTCCACAGATGTGAAGCTGAAGTATTGGTATTACATATCCCTTTTACTACCTGTACTTTAAAAAAAGTCTTAAAAGTCGAGAGGATTGACTTCAATGCACTAGATTTTATCCCATATGGCTATGTCTCTTTCCGTAGGGTATCCTGCCTAAAGCATTGCACAGAGCACAAACTCCGTAGCTTCAGCAACGACCCCCAGGAGTCTCCAGGAAAAATACACTCATGAACCAAAAGACATAGTCCAGAATCAAACCCACAACCTTCGGAGCGTGAGACAGACGGCTTGACCACTTCATCACGGAGACTCCCTGCTGGTACCTGTGCTAGGAGTGGGAAAGGTGAGCCTTGCAGCACAGTCCTAGAGGGGATCTACACTGACCTAGACTGCGAACACTAACCTCACCCCACGTTAGATGCCTACCCTTTTCAGTGAGCACATGACCTTAATGTCATCACAGTGGACTCAGTAGTTAGAGCTGAAGTTGTCCAGAAGCCCACCAACCAACTACCCAATCTTCCAACCATCAGCTTATCAGTGCCATTATTGTTTACAGTTTGTACAGGAGCACGTGGGTAATGCCATCAGTGCATATTCCAGTCTCCTCCCCTAGTTCACACCAGGGTAATCTCATCTCCCTGACACCAGTAAAGGCCTAAATATGTATATGCCAGAACCACACCTGCTGGAAATATTCTTTTGTGGGTAGGTTTTAGTAAAGTAGGTAAGGGACCTGTTTCCTTGTCTTGAACCATGTTAAGTGTATTGAGCTAGCCCCATATTTGTATAGGAAAATCAGCACTCGATGGGCGATGGGATCAGTACATAGCAGCCACCTTTACTTTCCAGAACATGTCCTGGTACCCATTTAAGGCTGGGTTGTTCTAAGAGCACAAGTCAATTAAAAGAAATGCCAGCCTTATTGGAGATTAGACCAGTGGACAATGTTATACTTTATGTTCTGTTACAGGTAGCTTAGACCAATCATTCTAAAATGTTATACTTTAAGTTCTGTTACAGGTAGCTTAGATCGACCAGTGTAAAATGTTTTACTTTATGTTCTGTTACGGACACCTCAGACCGGTCAATCTAAAATATTTTACTTGATGTTCTGTAACAGGTAGCTCAGACAGACCATGACAATTTCACTGATCTGATCTACCACCTGGTGTACAGCCAGAATTTGCAGTCTGACTTGGATAAGTGCAGGTAGGTAGCTCTTTCTGTGTTATGGAAAAAAATGAGGTGACTGCTGTCAAGCTGACACCAAAACCGAAGAACACAAAATAAACTAGCCAGCTCAACAAATAGAAAGACACACACAGATACAAGCCAGCATCTCCAAATGAAAAAATGTTAGAGTACTTAGAAAACTGAAATATCACAATCACAAATTAGTATCAACTACCAGTACTGGCATTTCTTCAAAGAATATCTGCTACTAGAGCAAGAGGACACCTGAGAAAAAACGGATTGATGACATCAAAGAATTGTACAATCACATGGAATGACACTATTCAGTACCACCCATCGAGCACTTGATCGCCAATTATTCCTCCCCATGAGGCTTGACGGCAAATGTGGAAGATGATGAATATGTCAAATTAGTAATTTATGCATTTCAACAAATACAGAGTTTTCTAGCTAAGTATTCTTATTTTTGTATTTGTTCTTTGATTAAGACTGCTTGAAATTTTCACTTGTATCATCAGTATGCGTGCAGTGACAAATGCACTTGTGGTACATTGCTTGACATTGAAATAGTTATGGAAATTAATAGCCATTGCTTTGTTGTCATTTTTCAGTGAGTTCTTGGGTAGAAAATTAATGAATCAAGTTATTATTTCGCAAAAAGTTGTAATATGTATTTTATTTTCTAGGTTAATCACTGTAGTTATACTTAATATGGCATCAACATAAGCATCTGCCTCGTGGTCATGACCGTTTATTTATTATTGTGCTTTTAAATATTGTCATATTGTTTGCTTTGCTAAATTCTGTTGTATAGAATGACATCTCCTAATCAATCTCTTGGGTAGTGAGATCGAATACCTAACCTTCTCGGATAAGGGTGAAAAACAGGAGGTCTTGTGTGCATGTTGTGCACATTAACAGTTCCACAGCACTTGGAAATTGCAAAGAGCAGGCCTTAAGGCTACTGCTCTGGAAAAATTTGGTAAAAAAGAAACCTACTCGGGAGAAGATAGAGCCAGTGACCATGGATGGAAGCAAACCATATACACATGCATGCCAAAGTCTGACACCGTCTGAGGTAACTAGAGGTAAGGCATTCCTATTGAAGAATAATATACGAAGAAGAATAAGAAGAAGGAGGACGTCATTGTTTCATGTCTTGTTCTATACTTCTCTGATCTTTGCTACATGCAGTCACGTAGATATAATCACTATTTACAGGGTTATCTTCCGATGGATGACTTCAAAGAATATGTACACCATCAGCTTTCGAGATGGAGCCAACACTAACAGCCCAGAAGAAGTCTTGCTTTCTTTCAAGAACAAACAAGGCACATATGCTCGCATTTTTGAAACATTATGTCGGTATGTTATTATTTAATCTTGAAAAAGTTTTCTAGCATGTCAAAGGCAGAAAGGGTTTGAGACCTATTACTTCTTCTCCTCCTCCTTTCGTTCACTAGAAATGTGTCTAGATCTGCAATGTTGTCTCTTGTTTTTTGTTTTTATTTTTATTTTTTCAGAAAAAAAGGGTTTAAAAGATGAGGATATTCTTCATTACACCGGGTTTTATCCCATATGGCTGGATCTCTTTCTGCAGGGTGGCCTGCTGAAAGTGTCATGAAAGCTTAAACTCTGTAGCTCCAGTGACTACTCTCAGGAGACTTTGAGAAAATTGCACTTGTGAACTTAGAACCTTTGGAGCATGAAGCAGGCAGCATAACCACTTCACCATGGAGATTCCCTGTTATCTCTTGTATGAATTTCACCCTATTTCTTCTATTGCTGCCCATTATGCCATCTAGGCATCTGTAAAGAAGATAGTTAGCCATTGTTTTCTTAGTTAGTTAGTTAGTTAGTTAGTCGTGGTTCCAACTTCACGGCAACGGGTCGTCCCCATATTGCTCCTTTCCTGTGTCAGTGAATATCACATAAAATGCTCCTCACTGCCCAATGTGAACAATGGAGTAGACAGGAGTATCGGCAAGCCAACAGCCCACACAGGTACACTGTGCATAATGCCGCCGCCAGAATGCCAACACAAAAGTTCTCCATGAAAAATACAGTTCATCGTCGATGGAAACGGCAGTCACCAGAAAGACTTCATTGACCTGGGTTTTATCCCATATGGCTTGGTCTCTTTCCGCAGGACGATCCACCGACAGCGCCGCACAAAGCACGAACTCCGTAGCTCCAGCGGTGACTCCCAGGAGTCTCCTGAAAAATGCACCCGTGAGCCGAAAAGGCAAACCAATCAATCCAGCAACAGCCGGCTGCCATCGTTCCAAACATGCAGTTCACACTACAAACAACCACCGACAGATGTAAAAGCATTCCACGCGAAACTCTCACCTCACAGTGTCGCGCCACGCACTCACTCAGTAGTAGGGCGACGGAACCATAGCCGCCTTAGTCGCCTCTTACGACATGCATGGTAGGCAACAGTGTTACTATTCTTTTCTTCCCCGTATGGGCCCCAGCAACACACGGGCGAAAACATTGTTTTCTTTCTTGGCAGCAACCATACTGGTCAATGACTATACTGGTCAATGACCATACTGGTCAATGACCATACTGGTCAATGACCATAGCATTGGCTTTATAAAGAGATGCTCTCTACTGCCGTGGACTTGAGATATATTGGTGTCAGCTTGACAGCAGTCACCTCATTTTTTTCGATAACACAGGAAGAGCTACCTACTTGCACTTATCCAAGTCAGACTGCAAATTCTGGCTGTACGCCAGGTGGTAGATCAGATCAGTGAAATTGTCATGGTCAGTCTGAGCTACCTGTTGGCTGCTCACAAGCTCAGTCTGCCACCTGCTGTCATGGTTTCATGTTACCTTGCTTGGGTGGCTAAATGGGCACTCCACTTTGCCAAGGGATGCTCAGTAGTAGACTAGCGGAGAGAAAGAGAGTAGCATCAGTCTTTTATTTTTAAATAGTTATATATGTGAATCCAGCTGAGGACAACTTTGTTTCAGAAGAACCAGATATTAACATACTGCCTTCTCACATATGGCTAATGGATTAGATCATTTGTCTTCTCAGACAAGGGCGAAAAATTAATAGTTTATGTGTGCGTTTTCTCTATATTTATATAATCTCTTTTCATTTGGAAATTGTAAAGATTACACCATACATTCACTGCCTTGGCAAATTTTGAAAAATGAAAACATTGACCCCAAACATTAATAGCATCTGTGAGTTCAGGTATACACACAGTGGGATCATCAGTCGTGCTGCAGAGCTGGTGTATGGAGCCGAGAACCTGATGACACGATCTGGAGGAGATCTGAGCACTTATGGAGGTTCCAGTGTACAGCGAACCTAGAGTAGTCAGTGTCTGGTGTCAACCCTCCTGTGTTGCCTCTTATGCCATGCATTGTAGGTTACAGTATGACTATTCCTTGCTTCCCTTATGGATCCCATTAACACAATGGCTGTCTGTTTATATATTTAACATATTTTTTTATTAAATTCTGAAATTTGGCTCTTAATTTACTTATCATTTGTTACTTGCTTATTTGTGTTCTATATTAACATTTTGAGATATTAAAACAGTAATTCTTGTTTTCCGGTGTATAGCTTCGCTGGAGTTCACTCAATCGTCTTGACCGGCTATGCCAAAGGTTTGGACTACCGCCCTGGTGACAAGTTCAAGAGCAATGAGTACAACCATAGCTGGAATGCAGTGCTCATTGACAACAACTGGTATCTGGTGGACTCTCACTGGGCTACGAGATATCTTGTCTCCGAGAAAAACATGCCAGAAAATTTGGTGAGCCACAGTCAGATATATAATTTGCTGTTTAAATTGTCTTCTTCTGCTCCTTATCCCTCAGTAGAACATAGGCTCTTAACCAGTTTATGCCAGGCTCTCCTATCTTTTACCCTCTCCGGCAGCTCTTTCCTTGCCCTCCTGATATTATTCATTTTGATTTCTGTTAGGGTTAAAAGTGTGATAGAAATTATAATAACCATGCCATTGTCTTGTAACCTGTCAATATTGTTGTTAAGGATGTCAAGAGTGTTAAGCATGTGACATACTGTGCAAATGAACACAGTGACATCATAAGGACAGTTTAAAGATTATTGCCGCACTTTTGACATACATCAAAGAGGAGCAGTGTTCTGTTATCCGTTTTTTTAAAATCAGGGTTCTGTTATCCGTTTTTTGATCAGTGAAGGGGTGAAAATTCATCAGCAAATTAAGGTCCAATATGGTAATGCATGCATGCCAGTCCAGCAAGTGTATGAGTGGAGTAGGAAGTTTAAAAACAGTGTGACTTCTGTGACCAGAGAAGATGCTGAATCTTTCACATCATGGCATAAAGGAACATTGGAAATTAGAAAACAGAAATTATTTACAACAAAGAGACAGAGGGCTATGGACATACATGATCTCCAACACTGCTTAGCATGAACTATAAGAAGAAGATACATACAAATTGTGAAATGTGGACAACGAGCAGACAAGCTGAAAAACACCACTTGGCAGTGGAAATGTGGTGTCTGAGGAAAATGCAAAGAATACCATGGGCAGGCAGAAAAACTAATAAATCCTAAAAGAAACAAATTAAAACCATAAACTGATAAGAGAAATTAGGATGTAGACAGTCAAGATTTTTTGGAAATGTTATCAGAAGAAATAAACTTAGTGACAGCTGGCAAGATTTAGGGGAAAAGTACAAGGGGAAGGCAGAGAGATAAATATCTAGATGGCTTGGCCACATGGCATAATTGAGACAAAAATACAGGCACAAAATTAGAAAAGTATCTACCC